>OZ017738.1:467639139-467704139 GCA_963969285.1 Odontomyia ornata | reverse complement strand
ATTTTACTTCATCTGCGAAAAGAGTACACTTCTCGGGACTAAGTTTCAAATTTGCCAGTCGTAATCGGGAGAAAACCTCTTCTAAGTTCCGCACATGCTCTTCGAACGTTCTACCGATGACGATGATGTCATCTAGGTATACCAAGCAGGTTTTCCAGGTTAGACCACGTAGCACATATTCCATCAAGCGTTCGAAAGTGGCTGGAGCATTGCAAAGCCCAAACGGCATCACAACAAATTGCCGCAATCCGGTCCCAACTGAAAATGCGGTCTTCTCTCGGTCCTTCTTGTCAATTTCTACCTGCCAGTAGCCACTCTTGAGATCGAGTGTAGAAAACCATTTTGCGTCGGCTAAAGTGTCCATGATGTCATCGATGCGTGGGAGTGGGTAACTATCTTTCTTAGTGACGTCGTTAAGCTGCCTATAGTCGATACAAAAGCGAGTGCTACCATCCTTTTTCTTGACTAGAACTACAGGCGCGGCCCATGGACTGACAGAAGGTTCAATAACGCCTTGTTTTTCCATGTCCGAGATCAGCGCGCTCACTTCTCCTTGTTTGGCTATAGGGAGACGTCTCGGTGCTTGTCGAATCGGCTTGGCTCCCTGTGTATCTATGACGTGAGTGACCATACTCGTTCGGCCTTGGTCATCCGGGCTTGTTGAGAAGATGTCACTGTACTTGGTGACCAGATCAGAGGCTCGCTTGAATAGCTGCACCGGCAATTTGACTTGCTTCAATATTTCAGACGTGGATTCCCGGGCTTTGTCTGTGCCTTGCCTCCTTTTCCAATGATGGTTGTGAGTAGCTTCCAAAGACGTGATGGTGGAAACAGGCTGGCAGCTGCCGATGACTTCTCCCGCTTTGATGCTCGTGGTTGAATCTGCGGTGTTAAGGACTCTAACCGGCACATATCCGTTCCTTAAAGATCTTACAAGGCTACGTCCTACAATCAAACTGCGCAATGCGGACGTCTTCGTTGGCTCTATCAGATAAGATCGGTGGTCTCCTGAATCACCATCAAGCTTGGCCCATACAATGCTTTCGGAAGAATTCGGTACATCAGTGTCAGTACATACCACTACATTCATCTTGGAAATTTGGACGCTGGGATCCTCCATCAGTACTTCGACATTCTGCCATTTCAATACTCGTTTGCCCAAATCCAACGTGATTCCATGTGGTCGCAGAAAATCCATTCCGAGAATGCAGTCATCCATAATATTCGCAACCAGAAAATTGTGTCGGAACACAAGGTCTCCCAACTGTATCCGGAGGTTTACCTCTCCATGAACAGGTGCAGTTTCTCCCGTAGCTGTCCGTAGTGAGAAAATTCTGCCCTTGTGAAGTTGTTGCTGTCTAACTAGGTCTGGTCGGATAATCGATCGGGTGGCACCAGTGTCGATTGTTATGGTGCAGTGTTCTCCGTCAACTTGACCCAGAAGGCATAAGTCCGCTTCTCCACGATGTAGTCTTGACACGGTGATGGTGGTGCTGGGGACGTCGATCCTCCGAGCCAACCTCTGCCCCACAAATTTGGCTCTTGCAGTTTGATGGTCCTCCATTCTAGGCTCCTGACACGGTCTGAATCTCCACCATCCTGGACAATAGCTCCATTTTCTTCGCTTCTTACAGTCTCTTTGCAGGTGCCCTTTTTCTCCGCAATCCCAGCATCTAGGCGCACCATTACCCTGCGGCTCTCGCTCATTTTCCACGCGCTTACACCTGCACTCGTCTGCCGCCACTTCACGGACCCGGGCAGTGGTACGAGTTGCATTTTTCGCTGCCTCATAGTTCAGACTATAAACCAATGCGTCCTTAACCGTTTGCTTTTGAGCTAACCGCACGGCTTGTTGCAATTCCGGGTCCTTTAGTGCGCTGATGAATGCTTCTGTCGCTGCATCATCTCGATGTTCTGGGTCGTAGGCTGGATAAGCCAAAAGTGCCAGCCGCTCAATGTCTTGGGCTAGCTGCTGCAGGGTTTCACCAGACTTCTGCATTCGATGCCTTAGCTGTGACCGATAAATCTGCTTTAGATGATCGTCTCCATAACGCATGTCGAGCGCATTCATTATAGCATTCGGGTTTGAGTGCAATTCCACGGGGATCGTCTGCAAAAGCTCGGCAGCTGGGCCTCTTAGAGCAAGAATCAGTGCAGTTGCTCGTTCCTGCTCATTCCAGTGATTTGCCGTTGCGGCAGCTTCAAACTGGGTCTTGTAAATACTGTAGACCGTTTGCCCATCGAATATTGGTACTTGCACATTTCTGGATGTGCTTTGCGCTGCGGTTATAAGCGGGGCTGGTGAGGTGGTTACTACTGCCTTCGCTGCTTCCAATTCTTTTTTCATGTTTTCCATCTCATGGTTGATTCTCTCCTCGACCTGGCTGATCTCATGGTTGACTCTCTCTTCGACCTGGTATACCTTTTCCTCGACGCATTTAATTTGGTTGTTGAGACTACTGAGCTCTGCTTTTATTTCGGTAGACTGTTTTTCCGAATCTGCCTTCAAATCAGTTGACTGTTTCTCCAGCTTCTGTGCGATGTCTGCCTTGATTTCGAACGTTTGTTGGTCTAGCTTCGCTGATTGTTCATTTAGCTTCGTAGTTAAATTGGATGACTGTTCATCTAGCTTCGCAGTCAGACTGGATGACATCAGCATTAACATTTGCATTAGCGCATTTTCTGGCTCCTTTGATTTTGGTGTGTCCACTTCTCCACCTTCTGCGCCTTTTTCCGCATCGGAGAGCTCACCCGAATCCAGATTCACGCCTTCCGACTCGATCGCGTCACGCAAGCGTGCAATCAGTATGGCCTTTGTACCTTGTGTGGCCAGATTCCGCTGTTCCAACTCCTCTTTGAGCTCCGATATGGTCAATTCATTAATTTTTAAGTTTAAGCTTCGTGGCATTTTTAATGTTTCTTTAAATTTTACTATTGTGCACTATAAAAATGTTCAAATTTTCACTTTCAAAATTTTTCTTTCGCACTTCTTGACACAATTGTCGCGTGTTATTGGTTCGCGGCCAATAATTTTAATGTTCCGGGAAAGTGAAAGCGCAATGTCTTTTAATTTAAGTTAAAAGTGTTTATTTAATTCGAGAAAATGCACAATAATCATTTTAACACTTTCACTAATTTTAATTTTCACTATTAAAATAAAATCTAACACTTGTCCATTAATTTTTTATCGCAATTGTCTTCTAAATCACTTCACTATTACGAAACACACTTCCACACACTTTCGCAGTTCTTATCACGGTCGAATGAATGATTCCCCCATTCATTCAGCTCGCCTTTATATAGGGTCTCTACCTATTCACCCATTTCTCGCACATGGGCGAATGTTCGACCGAGAGGTACCTGGTAGGTTCGAGCAAATTCATGAATGGAGTGACGTCACTCGCAGATGTTGATCATGCTTGTTGGGTTCTCGTGGTTTCGAGTGAATTCGTGTTCTTCATTGTTGTGAAAACAATTGCGACAGTAGCTCGCAGAATTATTTGTACATGTAACAATATATATACAGTAGAACTCCAATGATCCGAATCAATTGGGACCGGACCCCATTCGGATAACCCAAAATTCGGATAAATAAGAGTATATTTTAAAGAAAAAGAGCTTATTTTCGGTAATGTTACATTTTAATTAATTACTCTAGTGTACCTACACTGCAAACAACGTATAGAATATATTATGAACGCTACAGTACATACAATGTTAAATGATGGGCGTTACATCCATACTTTAATACGCAGTTCTCTTGAAAATATACTGTTGTCACAGGATTTTATTTTTTGAACATTTCGTGGAGAGTACGTTGCGTTGACGTAGTAGAACTTTTCCGAGCGGCGAGGTCCCGCAGGCACTTGATGGCTTAAAGTTGTACTGTGTCACATTCCGGTTGCCACTCCATCCACTTTAAGGCGTTTTCAAAACAAAAAAATGGTTCTCCGTGCATGAGAACATTTTCATCCTTGGTTTCTGCCCCGGTTTCATCGTTGTCTTATTGTTCGTTCATGACACTCTCTGCAATTTCATCATTTATCATAATAGCAAATCCTTGGTCGTCTTTATTACATTGAAGCCACTCCTCCACATCATCAACATAGCATTCTGAACAGCCCGTCATTTCCTTGGCAATGTCAACAAATTCTACCATGGACAGACCGTGTTCCTGTTCATCAACGGCAGCTGTTGTTGGTGATTACTTTGGTTTTCGGCTTCCACACTTTTCCCCATATTTTTGTATATGAATGCAAAATTATTTAACTCGGGACTGCTGTATGGAGGAGCCCAACGGCTTCCCTCCATTGGGGGGCCCCGGGGAGAGTGACAATGTGAAATTGGCGGCAAGTGTCAACAAGCGGGGACACACGAGCACACAGGACATCGCAGATGGCGGCCGTAAGACACAAGTGCTCGAGGATAGGCAGGAGGTGAGTCGACTTCGAACTGAAATCGAAGAATTAAAACTAAGAATCAAAACGTACGAAGATATGTTTGAGACAGCAGAAAAAGTGCAAGAAACTGAACCGGTACGAAAAATCGATATGCAAGCAAAGCAGAAGAAAGCTGCTAATCCAATCATCACTGAAGAAATCTTAAGTGCTGGAGGCACCAACGACAACCAGAATTACTTTGCAGCGCTGGACGGACTCCAACAGGATATGGAGGTAGATGAAAATAATGGAGGTAATAAAGATAATGATAATTTTATAACTTATTTAAAAAATAAAAATAAGGAAAATAAAAATAAGGAGAAGAAACCAGCCCGTAGTTCTGCTAGTTCTCCTCAAAAAGTAGCCCAGAATGCAGAGAAAGTTCCGCCAATTAATGTCTTCGGTCAAAGCGGAAAGGACATGGTTCGGCTGTAGGCAGCCGAAAACAAATAAAAAAATTTTGAAATCAAACAAATCAATTCCGACAAGTTATCTATCAGAACGAAATCACTGGTTGATTTCAAAACAGCGAAAAATGCCTTAAATTCTTGGGACGCTCTGCACTTCACTTATACCCGCAAAAGCGAGAAAAACCAGACGTTCTTGTTGAAGGGCTTGGACTGCGGAGAGGATACCGTCGATCTTCTTCAGGTGCTCAAGGAAGCAGTACCACAAATCAAAGAAGGTCGACGGTAGAAAAAAAAATTTACCACTTTATCTAGTACAATTATCAAATAAGAGCAGTCCAAGCGCTCTTCAACAAATCAGATATTTAAATTTCCGAGTGGTGAGGTGGGAACGCCTACAGAAACAAGAAATCAACCAGTTCTATCGCTGCCAACGATTTGGGCATTCGGCTGCCAACTGCGCCATGCATTATCGATGCGTCAAATGCAAGGACGTGCATGCTCCCGGCGAGTGCAAATTGGCTCAGACAGAGCCAAAAGAGAAACTATCCTGTGTTAACTGCGGTGTTTTTGGTCACCCGGCATCATATCGAGGATGCTCCCGATATCAGGATGCGAGATTAAAATCTGTCCTAAAGCAAACACATCTACACCGCAGTGTCTTAGCTCCGATCTTCGTCAAGTCCGGAGTATCATGTGCACAAGCCGCTAGAGGACCAGCAGAAAATGCGGTAAATAGTGTAAATAATGTAAGTGGCAATAATGAGCTGCTTCTTAAAATTTTACAGCCATTAAAAACTCTATTGGAAAGAATCGATAAGCAAGATAGGATTTGTCTCATCTCGATCAACGTCAACTCCATTGTAACTATACATTGGCGGTATTATTTCCTTGAATTCATTGTCAGGCAAAAGCCTGACATCGTGCTTCTCATCGAAACCCACCTCAGTTTATGGCAATCCATGACATTCAAGGAGTTTGAATTCATACGAAACGATAGAGTAATAGGTGATGGGCGAGGTGGTACCGGGATATTGGTTCGAAGACCCTATCGTTTCCAAAATATTGAAAAAGTCGTGTTCAAAACCTTTGAATCTCTTGAAGTGTCCGTTATCAAAATCTCACTGCCTCTTCGTTATCTCTGCCTATGCAACTGGTGGAACTGTTCTCAAGCCCAAGGAAGAACTCAATTCCTTGTTCGAAATACTCGAATTGAACAGGCTGCATAACTATTATATTCTCGCTGGTGACCTAAATGCCAAGCATACATCATGTCTGAACACCAATAATAATCCAAAAGGTGTATTCCTGAAATCGTGGATATCAGAGAACCAAGTTGAATACAGGCGCAATCTATATGGGTCGGAGTTCCCAACATACCCTAGGACAAATTCATATTTGGACCTCTGCATTGCTGACGCAAGACTTGAATTCAGCTTTAATAGTCCTCAACGGAAACTGCAGGTGCTTCCTTACGATAGCGACCATAACGTAATCATGATGGAAATCAATCATCACAGGGATGATTTCTTCCTCATTCCAGTTCAACATGAAAATCATCGGTTGAATTTAAAAAAAAAAAACGACTGGGGAAAGTTTCAAAAGAAGTTTAATCGGGAGTACCAGAAGCAATGTCCCCCTTCTAATGATGGCAACTCTTGCTCAATGGTTCCTAATGACAGGAATCTAACTAACGATGAAGTAGATCTCCATTTTTTCGAAGTTAGAGAAGCTGACGTTGGAAACGATTGAGAAAGTTGTTCCCAAGATTAAACATCGAAACAATATGCAAGGATATGAAATACCAACCATCGCAAGGTTGAAAAGATTGAAAAGGCTTCTTCTCACACGCATCAACAATATTTATCGACGATTTTTGGACCACAACCATCCCTCGTTGGCTTTATTGAAATTACACCTGAAGAATGTCCGGAACCTAATCCGTTCATACTTCAGGAGTGAGGTCAGCAGTCAATGGGCGGAAAAATTGGGGGGTATTAGCCCACAGGACCCAGACGGCATTTTCGCGAAAGTGAATAGCATATTCCGCAAGAAGTCTCTAGTGAAGTTATCCAATCTTAAAGTCACAAGTGATGAGATAAATCTTCCCGATAGGGCTGGTATAAACTTGCCCTGATTGGAGCACATTTTCAATTGGTTCATCTACCAAACCCTGGGAGAGGGAACGAAATATTTTCAGAGGTCGTGGAAGCAAAAGTTTCCGACTTCAAATCAAGCCTGAACGGCCAATCAATTCTCCATTTCAATGAATCATTAACATCTGACCTCATACCGAGCTTGAATCTTATTGATTATTTTCTCAGCTATGAAGACTTGTGTTTCATATTTCACAAGATAAACAACAAGAAATCATGTGGTGCTGATGGTATTCCAAATGTAGTTCTCCGACATTTGCCGGAGGTTACTATTAGGAATTATTGCATATTGTTCAACAACATGTTGAGCAATTCATATATCCCAAATGAGCCGAAAAAGCCTAAGGTGTTTCCGATCTTGACGAAAGGAAAAGAATCTTCATGCCCCAAAAGCTATCGCCCAATCAGCTTGCTGCCTAACATCAGCAAGGTGTTTGGAGTGATACTCAACAGAGCATTAAACGCCCACATTGACGAATATGAGTTGATGCCGAATTGCCAATTTGGTTTTCGTGCCAGGCATTCGACCATACATGCAATAACGAAAGTAACCTCAGACATCTGTTGGAAACTAAATGATAGGCAATGCGTTTGAGCATGTCTCAATGATATGAAGAAAGCCTTCGATTCGGTGTGGTTAGATGGACTAATTTTTAAACTCCCTCAGGACAAGTTCCCCAGACACCTTGTCGTCATGATGTGCAATATGTTATACGGGAAATCGTTTGATGTAACTGATGGAAATCTGACAACAATGCGCGAGTTCAAGGTCTTGAATGGTCTACAGCAGGGAACAGTTACTGCGCCTCTGCTCTTCTCAATCTTCATTCGCAAAGTATTGAACGGCTTTGATTTTAACGTCTCGCCAACGCGATCATTGGTAGCGTTTGCTGATGATCTGATCATCTATACGGCAGATCGAAAAGCTACAATAGTTCAGAACAATCTCCAAAAAATGTTCAATGATGTGCAGCTATACACCGACAATTGGCGAATGAAAATCAATGCGCAGAAGTGCGAAACTATTTTGTTTCGAACAACGCTGCAAGGGGTCAGTCAAGACCTAAAACGTAATTGGAAGGATTTCCACATCATGGCTGGCGAGGGTAGTTCAGAACGAGTTCCACATAAATCCTGTGTTCGATACCTCGGTGTTTATCTCGATCAGCATCTGTACTATACTGAACATGTGAGAATCATGCTCAGCAAGGCACTAAAAGTAGTCATGGCCCTTCGAAAACTCTTTCATTCCAAATACATTGATCAAAAGGTAAAAATCATCTGTTACAAGACCCTGGTTGGACCAGTTTTGACATATGGATGTCAGATCTGGTACAACCAGAGTGCTAGTACTATGGAAAAATTAAGAGTTTTCGAAAGGAAATGTCTTCGTGCATGTACTGGTTTGTACAGAAAGCCTGAGACGGATTGGAAACATTATATATCGAATAAAAGAATCTATCAAACTGCTGAAGTGACAAGAGTCGATATCTTCATACTGAAACTTCTTCGGAATCATATCGCAAGATCTGTGACTGTGAGTGAAAACCCTTGGATTTCACAGCCGTTCCACCCTACAGACGGGTATATAGCGACTTGCCTCGCTACTGGCTTCATTCCTCCAGAAGCATTCGTGTAATTGGACATAAATCGATACGTTTTTGATTCTGACGGTGTCCCAGTCATATATCACATATATCGACGGGCCACCGATAAGAAGATAAAATATCCTCCGAGTTTGAGTTCACTAGACCAACAATTCCAATGGAGATACTCATTTGCTAGATTCGTTGAAGCTGATCGAATTGAGACGACGCAATCCAGGTATTGGTGGCTGAATGACAATGTCTAAATTATTCGTGTTTATTTTCAGTTTTGGTGTTTTTCGTTATTTAGTTTTTGAGTTTCAGCTCATTATTGCTACATTCAGTTTTGTTGTAAATTTTTGTTAAAAATTATGTTAAAAATAAAGAAAAGATTAAGATATGTTAAGTTCATTATATTAGGTTAGAGATAAGGTTAAACGCTTAGGTTAGGAACATTGTTATAGAATTTTTAAATATAAGATAAAGTTTTTATTAGAATTATAAGAATTAAGTTAAAACATATTAGGTGTCGGATCAAAGTTCACTGTTGTGTAAAGATTATAAATAATTTCAGGATAGTGTTGGTTGGTTTTTTCTCCTTTTTCCCATTGAATTTTAGAAATATGTAATAATCTTAATTAATTGAATTTGCTATAGTTTTTTTTTTGATAAAATGTGTTAATGATAACGTATAAATTTAGAGAGCCATTTGGGCCATTGAGTTTTTGATTGTTATTGTTTGGAATTTGCTTTATATTCTTTTAAAATTTATAACGATTATTATTAAATAAAGCGCTTTTGACTTTGACCGTAAATGATTTAAGTAGGTGGTTATTTTTCTTTGCTGGTCGTTTATGTGATCTGTTATATGTTCGAAACGTTCTACCATTTGTCTATTAACTACAGACTGATTGTTGACTTCGGTTTGCAATTTCTTCTCTCTGTGCAAAAGCCTATCGATATCGTTATTAATCTGTATGACGTCATTAACGTCCAAGTTCCCAGTGATTGTCTTTATAATGGTTCCAAGTCCGTTTATAAGTCCCCATCTATGTCGTTTAAGTGGTAGCAATGTTAGAAGTTTGTTTTCAGCCTGTTGTAATTTTTTCTACTTATCTCCAGAGAGCCGTCTATGTCGGTGTATTGTCCTAGGGTAGTTAAGGTTTCGTTGATCCTGTCAATGTTTTGTTTGTATTTGTCAAACTGGATAATATGCAGTAAATTGCTATATTATATAATCAATCTTGCGTCACAAAGCCTCATCGGTAGCAATCCATTCCTGTTAGTTAGGTCCTGTACACCCATCTTCTGCGCCAGGATTGTTGGGAAGAGAAACCTGAAATTTTCGTTTTTTTGGATTTGTGTAGTTTCTGATTATTAGTTGGCATTACTGTTACAAGGTTATTTTCTTTAATTTTGTGCTTTGTAAATCTACGGGCCATTTTATTTCTTCGACACTCCCCTCCTGAAAACTATGGAACCCTCGTTAACGCTTTCAGGAACCTCTCTAGCTTCATTTAATTTCTCATATCTCTTAAGAACTGGGTTTTCTAGTTGTTTCTTAATTTCAGGGAATAGTCTGCATTGGAATTCTCTCAATTTTTCGAGATATTCATGTGATTCCTACAGGCTGTCATTAAATCTGTAAGTCCTGCCAAAGAAGATTTCGTATGGGGTATATTTTGTGGAAGAATGCATTGCATTGTCATATGTAATAATTGTTTCATTTAATATATCGTCATGGTCTTTGTCTTGGTATAATTCTGTATATTTCCGAAAAAGTCGAATGTAATCGTTCAACTGGTGCGTTGCTACTTATATGTTGATAAGATCTAATCTGGTGGATAATTTCGTACTGTCTACAAAAGTCCTTAAATAAGGTTGAAGCAAACTCAGCTCCCTGATCGGCAGTCAGTGTCACCAAAATCTCAGGCATGCCGTGCAGACTAATAAAATGTTCCAACGCAGTTTGCATAGGCTATTTCTGATATTCAGAGTACAGGCCGCAGCGTACCTGGAAAACTTGTCTATTATGGCAAGAATACATATTTTATTTATAGTATATTTGTCACCGGAATTCACGGGGTCTGAAATTTAGGGATTTTTGGGTTTCGGTCATACTTCAAGGTTTGACACATCTCGCAGTTATTAATCACGTTATTAATCACCTGGGTAACTTTATTTTCGAAGAAAGGCCATAATTTTTTGCATCATCAGTTGCATCTGTAACTGCGTTTTGATGAAAAATTGCTCCATGTTTGGTGGAGTGAATGTTGTTTGTGGTTGGGAAGGAGTTTTAGGGGTTCTATTGGTGTTTGGTTTTGGGGAGTTCATACTGGATTGTTGCTTGTTTTGGGCAGCAATTCGCGTGAAAGTTTTCCTGACATTTTTCGGGATTTTGGGACATCCCGCGTAGTTGGTGGGGTGTTCTCCTCCACAATTGATGCCTTTTTGCAGTTTGTAAAGTGATAAAGGCCGTCGTACTTTACACAGCTAGCTTGAGCGTGGCAGTTCCTCGATGAGTGGCCAAATTGTTGGCAGTTATGACACATAGCTTGCCCGCTACGTGGTTTCATCGACAAATGAGATGGCAGATAGATCTAACCTTGTAGATTTCAGTTTCTACTTTCGGCATAAGGACTTATACCAGTTTAGAGGGGCCAGCTTGAAGTTTTGCATAGAAAACTTGAATGGGGTGGAAGCCTTACTGCTTGAGGTCTTTAAGTTCCTCCACCGATAGTCCGTGACGACCGCAAATGATCACATTTAATTTTTTATCCTCAAGGGGGAAGTATGTGTGATACTGCCATATTTGTTCAGCTAACAACTTTGTTATTTTTCTGTGATCCGTGTAGGATTGATGTATCATCTGGATGCCCAGATATACGCGTTTAGCAGAGTCGTACTTAATATTTAACTGCTTTATAGGAGCAGCCAGCTTTGTCTATTTGTCCGGTTCGCGGAGGATAATGGGGACAGTTTTAGGATTATCCGAGTGTTTTTGTTGTTCACTCTGTTCAGGAGTTGAGACCGATGTCGATGGTGTGGGGAGGAAAACTTGTGAGGGGTTTTTGGTCACTATTACTGGGAATGAAACGGTCGATTTTTGAGGTGGCAGGGCTGGAAAATCTTGAGAATTTTCGTTTGAGTCCACATTATCCTGGTCAGACTCCTCTATTCCGGCGGCATGGTTATTACTTCGATTCCGTTATCAAGAGCAGAAGATTCGCCTTCACCTTCTTGCGTCCCCACAAAGGAGGTGTAACTAGGATTTAGTAGCAGAGCTGTGGATGTAGTTACAGTTATTTGCATTTCTCGACATCTAATTACCCATTATTGGGGATCAGTAAACCCAATGTGCGACCCCGCGAACATTTCCTATCATTTAATTGGGGGGTTTGGGATGAGGAATCATGGAAGCTGTGGGTTGGGTTAACAAGGGGGTTCCCTCCTCCTTTCTCAAACGGACTAGGGACCGTCTACGGCACTGTTTTTTAAATTATAATTTTTCATACCATTCATAATATTCCGGCGCGATGTAGCCCGACGAGATGGGATCTGATTTTAGGGACATTGCAACATCTGGAGCATTGTGGAGGGTTATTGTGGACGTAGCGCCCGTTGCAGAACCAACCATTTGCGTGGCTTCTCGTAGCATTGTTGTTCGATTTATGTTATTATCTGAGCCTCCAATGAGGATCCAAGATCAAACTCAGATGTTGTTGAGCCTGCGGAGTCGAGGCATGCCTTTGAAATAAGGCTTGCTCTGGTGCTACTCTTGCTTCGTGTATGTTGCTGATGATGACGATGCTTGTGGTAGTGCTCAGAATAACCTACACTTACTTGCATGATTACATTTAATAATTTATCATTCATTCATTATTTCACTTCAGTCGTTTAAATTTTAAGCAAATTGAATCCAACACCTCGGTTCGGAGTCTCCTCCAAATTTTTACAGCATCTTCGTATTTATTTAGGTTAGACGTTTGCGGTATGCGTAGTACTTTCCCAAAGATATTTCAACGTAACAAGTGTTACCGCCTCTGAGATATGAGCCCCCCGAAAATGATAATATTGGGAAAAATAATGTGCAAAACTTGTGAGGCTCAATTGTCCGTTGTTTCAGTTTTTGCCGCATAGATGCATCATAAAGAAAATTTCGGGTAACGATAAATTAAAACCCACTAAATTTTTTGGAAAACTATATCTCGTTTTAATCCTAGGTGTTACATCTGTAAAATCAGATCGTGGAAATACTGAATAAGTAAAAAAAATGTATGGCGTCTCATGCTTTTACGCAAATTTTTTATTTTGACTTACCTATTTTCAACAGTTTTGATCCATTTCATAAGGCTGAAATTGAACAAACTATCATAGCGAAATCATCCCGTGGCAAGGACTGAAAACGTTCAAGTAAACAACATTTTTTAATCTCAACAAAAAACAATATTCTCCATCACAATTCAATATGGCCGGGGCGACCAAGATACCTAATTTAAATTTTCCACGATAGTAAAAACTGTTCATTGAAGTGAATTGTTCTTAAGAAGTCCACTTTTAATTATTAATTACAACAATAATATATACTTTTTACATTAAATCGCTTTTGCTTAGATTGGTGTAACATTTTTGTCCCATTTGTATCGCTCTCACTCCACGCATTAGGTGTGCGTCCCCTTCTACTTCATTCATTCTCAACTGAGTGAACATACAGGTAATATAACTTGAAATCACAACAGTGTTCTGGTATCGTCTCGCAGATACATAACTAACCAATGCTTGTTGCTGTTGAAGATGACGTCATTTTTGGCTCCAGATATTGGGTGATAATTGTTGGTAATGGTGCAGTTTTTATGATATATTGCTAGGTGTTGTTTGGGACAATGTTGTTAATGCTAACGCGGAATAAGGCGATAGCACCTTGTGAGATTATTTGTATTATGTTCTTAGATTAAAAACGGACGGTTTCATAGTAGAACAAATAGTATTTATTATTAATAAAAGAATAATGAGAGATGATGATATAAATTGAACGGTGCACGCTGCTTGACGCGTGGCTGCGATCTGACGCTTTAGTGCTCTTTCGTCAAGCTGGTGCTGGGTGCATCACTTCCTAATACACATACAGTATACTTTACAGTACAGTCTGCTTACACGTACATTACAATTTGGACATGAGTAGTATAGTTTTTTACTTACAACCAATACACTCACAACGAAGTTGATTTTCCCCAAAAAAAAGCATAAAATAGATCTATACGAATTGTTCAATTCATAACTTCATTCATGCCAATGTTAACTCTACCCTTTCGAATGATCTGACCTATGAAAACCAGTGAGACAATCAAACAGATACGCAAAAATCCTAAATAAAAATACATGAGTTTCATTTGCAAGACGATCGACTGCTTCATAGTAACTTTTTTGCTTGCATTTTGAAGCTTCATTTTATGAAATTCTTTGATGATTAGAAACGTATAATCAGAAAATATGTTAACGATTTATTGAATACAGTTTTTGTTGATTTCAATCATCAGGTTTAGTAAATTACACTTTGATAAATAAAACTATTTATTCTTCTAAAAAAACGTTTTTAAGATTAAATACTCATACCTGACACTTAATCCTAGTTAATCTCTAATTATTCTAAATTAATTAAATCAGTTGTTTCTGCGAGAGATAAATCTTTTATAGATTTTCGTTTTCAAAATTATTGTAAGTGCTTCCAGATTTCTTCTCATTCCTCATTTTAATGTATAACGACACCATGCAAAGCAATATGTAGAAACCAATCGCGACACCTATAAAAATACAAAATTTACTTTCTAGATTTAAATAAAATTAACATCTGCCTTACCAATCGGATAACCGATGAAAATGCTAGTTTTTGTCTCTGCCGGCAATTTTGCGGTATATGGTATCAAAAGGAGGAATGAAACTACTTGCACGCAAAGAGCGATGTAATTTAGAATCAAAAATGGCAATAGCAGGTAACTTTTACGCGTTTTAGTTCCAATAATCAATAAAATGTATAAAATGATACTGCCGATGGCTCCAATGAGTCGGATAGTGACGGTCGTTTCTAGAAAGAAAAATAAAAAGTAAAACGCTAATAAATCATTTTTTCTTTTTTAATAAATTTAAACGAGCAATGCAAGTATATTTGCCCAGTACTTTTACTTTAGTCTAACCTAGTTTTTTTGCGCCATTAAATAATTCTACTTTACTACCCGTTCAATTTTAGCAGTGTACAAAAGAACTTAACATCCTGCAATACCCACCTGTGTTTGTCGCTATGAGTTTGTAGATATAGTTTGGCCATATGTAGGAAAATGTAGCAAAAATGAAGCATTTATTTTATTTAAATACAAATCAATAATTATGAATGATCCTCCAATCAAATTTTGTAGCCTGCACATTATAGAGGTGAGAGCCCTTGTCGGATAACAAGTCGTTCCCAGGTTCGAGGCTCCTTGATAGCAACAAATTTATTTTTATGAATCTTCAATCAGAATATGAGCATGGGTAGGCTAC
Organism: Odontomyia ornata; assembly: GCA_963969285.1. NCBI lineage: Eukaryota > Metazoa > Arthropoda > Insecta > Diptera > Stratiomyidae > Odontomyia > Odontomyia ornata. The sequence continues at coordinate 467,689,017 of OZ017738.1, read as the reverse complement.
CTTACAACATTTAGGCAGCATCAAAACACATTTGCTGGTGTTCCGCGTATCATTAATACTTTCCTTTAATTGCACTTTTTTAGGGTTTTGTATATACATACTATGCTACAAGACTCCAGTGAAAATCCGTCCACTCGTCCGTTTTCTCCGAAACTATAGTAGCAACAGACACCAAACTTATTTGTCTCATGAAATTTGGGTATAAATATTTTTTTGAGGGTTCTTAAAGGGATCTCTCCATACATGCAGGAGGCTCATAAGATATTTTTTTAGTCATTTGGGATATCAAAACAATATTTGAAATAGTGTCGCTTAAAAGAGAGGTTTGCGAGGAGAGGATGTCCGACAAATTTTTGTGGGAACTACCCGAAAAATTTGGGACACCCTCGTAATTGGACACCTGTGATTTTTAAAAAACTCCAGAAAAATCAAGGAATCAGTTTTCTACGAGCATATATAAATATATAAAATATATCTAGATGGGTTGTCCTAATCTGTAAGTTTTATTAGAATCGAACGGTATTCAGTGTTCTTATAGGCATTTGAATTTTAATGTAGTACAATGGCAATACAAAGTTAACCTACTATATTGACTTTTGATTAAACCAAACGCTCATTTTGGATGGAACCTTTGTAGTAATCGAGCAGTGGCCTAGGCAAATTGTTCCAAAAACATTCCCTGGCAAAAATATCATTTTTTTTCTACTCAAAAATCCTTAAATATTATTTAAATTTTATTTGAAATTTAAAAATTAAAACATTTAATAGAAAAGTATTTTAATAATAATTTTTTTTTTAAATTATGTCACTATTAAAAATAAAGTTAAACAAAATTCTCAACAATAATTCATTAAATTTAATCTTCATTCTAAGTTTTTATATATATTTATAATATCAAAAGGAAAAACAAATTAGATAAAAATTACAATAAAAAATTTGATGACGGCAGCCCCTTTGCAACGGAATTTACAAAACGATTTGCCAATTTTGAGTGTCTTGCCCGTCGGGCTAAGGCAATTTGTGTGTACGTTTCGCACTTCGCATATAGAACGGCGTCTCAGAGAAACCGGTGTCGATTTCACGGTTCAAAACAGCAGCAGCGAAAGAAAAATTTCCAGTTGGACTTAAAACTGTCGCGTACAAGTGCGGCGTGGAAGATCGAATTCGAATAATTGTCCAGCCAGTGCCGAGTATCGGAAACCCACAGTGAGAAAACCAGGAAAATTGTGAAAACTCTATTGGCCCCATAACAAGCAGTTCTGTAGAGTCCCATTCATTCTCTGTCTGTGGTTTGTTTTCATTTTGCGACTCTTTTTTTGCACAATGTCCAGTCAGGATTTGGCTTTTTGCAAAATGTTGTTGATTTGACGGTTCCGCAAGCCTTTCCGCTGTGAGTGCCTGCCATGGTCGCAATAGCAGTCGCAGGGGTGAACGTGTATCTAATTAGCACAATTTGAAAGTCATGCCGTAACAGTAAACGAATGAGTAATTGTGAAAAGTCCTTTCCGCTGGAGCTATATGTGATTGAAAATAATCGGCAAAAGTCGTGGATAAATCATCGGTCGAATTTCCTTAGTATAATGATAGTGTGAGTTTACTTGGCTAACAGTCGCTGGATTCTGGTAGTGAAGAAGAATTATAAAAGATTATTGTCGGCAGTAGAATATGCTTTTTTGGTTTCCCAATACAAAAGCCCAATAAAATTCGATTGTTATCGGTGGCATTAAATGTAGGCAATTGTGTCGGGTTTGCGTGAATAAAGCGTGATAAAAATGTGGATTCATTCTCCCCGGCATTTATGATTGAAACAAACAAATCATGTCTTCATCCGGCAAAAGGGAGGGTCGCAATCTGTTTTTTCCCATCTTTTATGCGGAATTCGTTAAACACAATTTGTATTGTGCGTGGAACCTATGTTATATCAGGGAGGTGCGGATAAGCGAATAGGACTTCCATTTATACGGGAGTTAAAATTATATGCGAGCAACAATCTGTGAGCTTAGTTATCGACCCCTTTATAACTACAAAAGAAGAAAAAATAAGATAACATGGATAAAGTTATCAAATACTGTTAACCTGGAAGCGCATTTCCCCAAGGATTCAATTCGTCTCATTGATCTTCGCAGGAAACCCGAGTGTAGGAGGTTTCAGAAGATTGCTACTGCTACCGCCGAAGGATTTTTTTGTATGAAATTTAAACTAGAGAATTTTAGTGTTCGCAGGCCTTACCCAACCCATCAACGAGTGCTCATAGGAGGAGGATTGGGTAAGTACCCCATTTCCTTGCTTACTTTATGAATTAAATTTTTTTGCACGAGAAGTTATGCTTGGATTTGCTACTGAGAGGAAAAGAAAATAAAAACAAAAATTTACTTGTCGCTAGTATGAAATTAGGTATTTTTAAATTTTTCTCTATACTGGAAACTATTTTGAAGAAAAAAAAACATGTGATAAAATAAATTTAATAGGTGACGATGGTAATGCAAACGTTAAAAGGGAAATCTTCTCGCACCTCAAATCTATAAGATAGCTCTAGCTTTATATGTTGGTTCTATGTTTGTTGTTTTTAGGTCTTCGTAAAAAAATTTTTTACAAAGACCTACTAGTTTCGTGACCTGTCTGTCCGTCTGTCTGTCCGTCTGTCCGTCTGTCCGTCCGTCTGTCCGTCTGTCCGTCCGTCCGTCTGTCCGTGCGTCACAGCTGATTTCCTCAGAAACTGTAGAAGCTAGAATGCTCAAACTTTGTGAAACGGTCAGAAATGATGGTCTCTCAAAAGTTAAGGCCTTATCAAAAATTTAAAAAAATTTTAAGGGGGTCCCCCCTAATAACGAACTTAATCAAAGGTAGTCAAGTGGGGTATCAAATGAAAGGTCTTAATAAGAACTTTTAGAATCTGAAATAAAAAAATCATTTTATGAATTAGCGGGTCCAGGGGAAGGCAAAATGTACCAAAAATTTGTGTCCCCCCCTCGCTATTGCCTTTCAGCCGAAAAATCTGAAAATTATCACGAATATGGACCTTTATGAGTACAAGGGCAACAAATACCTTAGAAATCGAAATTTGCTCAACTTTGTTAATAATAGTATGATTTGTAGATTTTACATTTTTGCCCATAAAATCAAAACGGTACCTTTAAACTTCTTGAAATTTTGCAATTATATAGATTAATATAAAATATATACGTTCACACAACTTAATTGAGATTGAATCATAATCAAGTGAGTTAAAGCCATTTCAATTGTAACAACAATAACACGTGTTTATAGTTGATATAGGGTTTTCCAATAAGAGGTGTTATTTTGATATTAGAAGAAAAATGCCATTTTTCAATATGATTGATCGGATGTTTATTTCATTATAAAGAAAAAGCTATGCGGTTAATAGAAAAATATAACATTAGGCAAATAACCATCACCACACGCTTACAGAACCATATCCTTTTCATGAAATTTTCCATAACCAAATCGCAAAGTGGCTGCCTTATGTCCTCGATACCCTCACGAATTCCATCTGTGAGGTCTTGAATCGACGCTGGGCTGTTGGCGTAGGCCTTCTCTATCACGTGGCCCCAAAGGAAAAAGTCGATCTATTCAAAATAACACCTTTTATTGGAAACCCCTATATACACTCAAAATTGACTTAGGCAATTTTATTTTCTTTCAATATTCATGAAAATTTAAGGAACATGTTCAATCGGCCGAGAATTCAGAAAAATCATTTAAGCTAGATCGAAATGGCGGCTGCACTGTGCTTATGGAAGAAACTGTGCATCTTTTGCACAAATTTGAACGATTTCATATCCAAGTATTGGACGAATAATTCAAATTAACGATTCACGCAATTAGAAAACTTGTTTCTAACCCTAGGATGTTTACAAAGACCTTTTGGTAGGAGGACCCTCCTGCTTACTCAACTTGTTTTATTTTGCATTTGTTTTTTTCCGACAATATTTTAGTGATTATCAAATACGATTTAAAGTTGAATCTGTAATTCAATTAAGGTTTAAGTAATGAATTGAATGGAATAAAGATGAGTAGTTAAAACAAAAAAAAAACTCAGTATCTCTATTTCGCTGGACCCTGGACCAGGTATGGGACCGGGACGTTAGCTGGCCCCTCCACTCATGAGCTAGCCATCGGGTGAGCTCACCCCTTCTCTTTGCGTTACAGGTGCTCTCGCAGGGTAGAATGGCCTCTCGCTTGAGTTTCCTATTTATGCTAAAGTGTTATGTGATTTTATCATATAAGACATTAACATAAATTTGAAACGTTAATATTATTCATTTAAAGTAAAAATTTGTGCAAATTATGTTTATATGAGTTTTTCATTTAAAAGGAAAATATATCGCCGCGTCTGCAATGGATCTTGATCCGGATGGGCGGTGCGAGAGGGCACCGCTTCCACCTGGATGCCCCACTCTTATTTGGGGGCCGTAAGTATACCTAGTAAAGACGAGATCCTCTCGAGTCTCACCCGCGTTCGCCAAGCCCAGTCAGTCATTTGCTTTGAACAAACGCGTCCTTTCAGTAGATTACCTCGGCGTCGACACCTGTCGATCCGAATCCTACAAACACATAATTCGTGAATGCGAATTTTTTTGTAGTGAGCCCTTGTGCTGAGGAAAAAAACCAGCCCTACGACACCGCGATGTTACTCTACCAGCGCATTTACGTGTCTTCAGACAAGGACAATTTCGGCGAGCACCAACATCTTCGCTGCTGAGGCAGCAGACTTTCGCTGCAGTCCTTTACGGACATTGATATAAAACCATTTCATTACACCGTTATGAAAGTTTCAGGAAACATTAATAAATTATCTTTAAGAACCTTCACACTTAATGATATATAGAACCAGGTGCGAAATTATGAGGCAGTTTTTGTGACTGCCTCAGCAATTAGTTATCAGATAAACGTTTTATGGTTTTGATATTGCATCCCATGGCTCTTTTTGACAGGAATAAGACAAAAACAAACATTTATGATATTCAAGTTTCAATGTCCCTTGAGCAGTTTACCTAGGTGGGCTGCTTGATTACTACATAACGTTATGGTAATATAAATTGAAGATATAACTCACTGATCCGGAACTATGCTTAGCTTAATAGGCAAGATACTTCCGAGCATATTCACTTATTAAAAAACGTCCGCGTTCACCTGATGTCATTTAGTTTTCAAAGTCAAAAAACGAATCAAACATTTTCCAGGTTTTGCCTCGCATATCGATTAAGTATTGTTTCGTCACTCGGCACACTAATTTTCATTAATTTCACCCGAGCAATGTCTGAGATAACTGTAATTTTTCCAGGAAACATACAAATTCATGGCAAAAAAAGTTTGCATTGACTCATCAAATTAGAGAAATCCCTGAAATATAACGTCTCGAATACACTTTCCTGATATTGTTTTGCATCTGTTATTAGTTTTTATTGTACATGTGATTAGATAGCTACTGTAAAGTTTACATTGTGGAGTAAGTATTTTTATCACAGTGACAAATATAATATATTAAAAGTAAGAAAATTTCCGTTAGCGAGAGACAAATCATTATTAAATTATGGAAGGAGAGAACAACTTAAAAAATTGCGAATATCGTTGAAATAAAATCGAATAAACAAATCCAGAATACGCTGTTCTGGATATCTATCAAAGGTCAAAGTCAAAAGCGCTTTATTCAATATTAATCATTATAAATGTTAAAAGAATATAAAGCAAATTACAAACAATAATAATTAAACAACTTATTGGCCCAAATGGCTCTCTAAATTTATACGTTATCAGTTAAACACATTTGACCAAAAAAAACCATAGCAAATTCAAATTAATTAAGATTATTACATGTTAATGATTCGATTGAAAAAGGGAGACAAAGCTAACCAACACTATTTAAAAATTATTTATAATTTTAACACAACAGTGAACTATTATCCTACACCTTATATGTCATAACCTAATTCAAGTAAAATTCCACCAAAAACAATATCTTATACTAAAAAATGCTATCGCAATGTTCCTAACAAACGCCAAACCTTATCTCTAAGCGTACTATTATAAACATAACATATACCTATCCTAAATATTGAAACCTATCCCTACTTTGAACACAAATAAACAAAAACACTAAATGTAGCAATAATGAGCTGAAACTCAAAAACTAAACGAAAAATACAAAAACTGAAAATAAACAAGAATAATTTAGACATGGTCATTCAGCCACCAATAACTAGATTGCCCTATATCAGCTCGATCAGCTTCAACGAATCTAGCAAATGGGTATCTCCATTGGAATTGGTTGTACCAGATCTGATATCCATATGTCAAAACTGGTCTAACCAGGGTCTTGCAAAGGATACCTTTGATCTTCTGATCAATGTTTCTAGAATGAAAAAGTCGTCGAAGGGCCATGACTACCTTTTGTGCTATACGTATCATGATTTTGACATGTTCAGTACAAATACTGACCGAGATAAACACCGAGGTATCGATCACAGGATTTATGTGGAAAACGTTCTGAACTATCCTCACCAACCATAATGTGAAAATCCTTCCAATTACGTTTCAGGTCTTGACTGACTCCTTGTAGTGTTATCCGAAACAAAATTGTTTTGCACTTCCGCGCATTGATTTTCATTCGCCAATTGTCAGTGTACAGCTGCTCATCATTGAAAATTTTTTGAAGATTGCACAAACCTATTGTCGCTTTTCAGTCTGTCGTCTAGATGATCAGATCATCAGCAAACGCTACCAATGATCGCGTTGGCGATACGTTAAAGTCAAAGCCGTTCAATAGCTTGCGAATGAAAATTTATAAAAGCAAAGGCGCAGTAACTCTTCCCCGCTGTAGGCCATTTAAGACCTTGAAGTGGCGCATCGACGTCAGATTTCCATCAGTTGCAACAAATGATTTCCCGTATAATATTTGCACACCATGGCGACAAGGTGTCTGGGGAAATTGTCCTGAAGGAGTTTAAAAACTAGTCCATCTAACCACACCGTTTCGAAGGCTTTCTCCATTTCAATGAGACACGCTCCAACACATTCTCTGTTGTTTAGTTTCCAACATTTGTCTCAGGTTATTTTCGTTATCGTATGTATGGTCGAATGCCAAATTGGTAATTCGGCATCAACTTATATTGCTCAATGTGAGCGTTTAATGCATTGTTTAGTATCATTTCAAACACCTTGCTGATGTTAGGCAGCAAGCTGATTAGGCCATAGATTTTGGGGCACGAAGATTCTTTTCCTTTCTTCAAGATCGGAAATACCTTAGCCTTTTTCCATTCATTTGGGAAATATAAATTGATCAACATGCTGCATAGTAATATGCAATAATTTCTAATAGAAACCTCAGGCAAATGTCGGAGAACTACATTTGGAATACCATCAGTACCACATGATTTCTTGCTGTTTATCCTGCGAAATATGAAACACAAGTCTTCACAGCTGATAAAACAATCAATAAGATTCAAGTTCGGTATGAGGTCAGATGTTAATGTTTCATCGAAATGAAGAATTGATTGGCCGTTCAGGCTTGATTTGAAGTCGGAAACTTTTGCTTCAATGACCTCTGAAAATATTTCATTCCTTCTCTCAGGGTTTGGTAGATGAACCAATTCAAAATGTGTTCCAATCATGGAAAGTTTATCCAACCCTTCACATATAATCCTGTTTCCATTTCTATCCGGAGTCGTACTATCAATTTCGATACCAGCCCTATCAAAAACATTTTCTCATCACTAGTGACTTCAAAATTCGATACCTTCACTCGAGACTTCTTGCGGAATATGCTATTCACTTTCACGAAAATGCCATCTGGGTCCTGTGGGCTTATACCCCTCAATTTTTCCGCCCATTCATTACTGGCCTCGCTCTTGAAGTATGAACGGATTAGGTTCCGGACATTCTTCAGGTGTAATTTCAACAAAGCCAACGAGGGATGGTTGTAGCCCAAAAATCGTCGGTAAATATTGTCGAAGCGTGTGAGAGAAGGCTTTTCAATCTTTTCAACCTTGCGACGGTTGGTGTTTCATATCCTTCCATATTGTTTCGATGTTTAATCTTGGGAACTACTTTCTCAATCGTTTCCAACGTCAGCTTCTCTAACTTCGACAAATAGGAATCTATTTCATCGTTAGTTCGATTGCCATTATTAGAAGGAGGACATTGCTTCTGATAATCCCGATTAAATTTCTTTTGAAACTTTTCCAGTCTGTTTTTTTTTAAATTCAACCGATACTTTTCATATTGAGGAAAACTGATTTCCATTAGGATTGCGTTATGGTCGCTATCATAAGGAAGCACCTGCAATTTCCGTTGAGGACTATTAAAGCTGAATTCAAGTCTTGCGTCAGCAATGTAGTTTTTCAAATATGAATTTTTCCTAGGGTATGTTGGGAGCTCTGACCCATATAGATTGCACCTGTATTCAATTTGGTTCTCTGTTATTCACGATTTCAGGAATACACCTCTGGGATTATTGTTGGCGCCATGATGTATGTTTGGCATTCAGGTCACCGGCAAGAATATAATAATCATGCAGCCTGTTCAATTCGAGTATTTCAAACTAGGAATTGAGCTCCTCCTTGAACTTGAGAACATTTCGACCCGTTGCATAGGCAGAGATACCGAAGAGGTTATCCCCACCTGGCAGTGAGATTTTGATAACGGACACTTCAAGAGTTTCAAAGCTTTTGAGTTCGATTTTATCAATATTTCGGAAACAATAGGGCCTCCTAACTAATATCGCGGTGCCACCTCCCCATCACCGTTGATCCCATCGTTTCTTACCAATTCAAAATCCTTGAATGTCATGGAGTGCCATGAATTGAGATGGGTTTCAGTGGGAAGAATTATGTCAAGCTTTTCCTTGATAAGGAATTCCGAGAGACCGTCACGTCGATGAAGACTCGCAATGGAGTTGACGTTGATCGAGATGAGACGAATCCTATCCATGGAAATGTGACTGGATGACAACTTATTTTTGAATTCTGTTTACCAGTTCTCTTCGATAAGGAATTTAATTGCTGATATATTTCAAGAAGCAGCTCATTATTGCCACTTACATTATTTATTTTATTTACATGGTTTGCTGGTCCTCTAACATCAAGTGCAAATGACAACCCGAGCTTAACAAATTGCAAGGTATCACACTGCGGTGTACTTGAGTTTGTTTTGGAATACATTTTATTTTGCATCTTGACACCGGGGGCATCCTCGATATGATGTTGGATGACCAAAGATATGGCAGTTCACACAATAAAGTTTTTCTTTTTGCTCCGCCTGAGCCAATTTGCACTCGCTGGGAGCATGGACATTTTTATACTTAAACATCTATATTTCATGGCACGATTGGCAGCCAAATGACCGAATCTTGGAACCTGTAGCACTGATTGACATCGTTCTTCTGGGGGCCTTTCCACCTCACGACTCGGAAGTTCAAATACCTTAATTTTTGAAGGGCGCTTGAACTGCTTTTGCTCGAAATCTGTACTAAGTAAAAAGGCAAATTTTTAGGCTCGAGAATCGATCTCCTTGTTGCGAAGTCTTTGACTGCAATAAATTCTATTTGTGGTGCAACTTCGTGAAGCACCTGTCCAGACCCTGCAATAAAAGAGTCCGGTTTTTTCACTCTTGGGGGGAGGTGTACGTAAAGTGTGGAACCTCTCCAGAATTGAACGCACTTTGTGCTGCCTGAAAGTCAACCAATGACTTAGTTCTAGTCGTCAGTTTAGTGGCATCCATTCTCTTGCTGTCAAAATCATTTAGTTTATTTTCGGCTGGCAAAAGCCGAACCATATCTTTGCCTTTTCGCCCAAATACATTGATTGGTGGGACTTTTTCTTTCGATTAATTCATATTGACAGACGGACCAGCAGACAAAATTTTGGTTTTTTCTCCCCATTTTGAATTTTTAAATATTCGATGAATTCATTCTTAGGTTTAATAAACAATATTCAGAATTTTTGTTTTCCTTTATCCTCTTTGATGATCATGAAATCATTTATCCTAGCTAGCGCTGCATAATATTTGTAGTGACGTTTGCTCTGCCTGCCCTGAGGACATCTTCTTGATCAGGTTCCTGTTGCCGTTTCTTCGATTTTTTTGTCTTCGGTCACTTTTGACTTTACTTCTTTTTCTTTCTTGGTGGTTTCTTTTCTTTTGTTGAACGTTAATTTGCCAACTAGCGCTTCTAGCGACTGGATCCTAATTCTGAGTTCCTCATTTTCCCTCTCATACTTCTCCACTTTGTCGTTAGCTCTGATTAGTTGCTCGATTTCGATGACTGATAAAATTTTCGGTTTTTCTTGATTGCTATCGAATCTTCGTTTTAGTTTTTTCTCGCCCGAATATTTTAAGGAATAATTTGGAGCAAATTGCTCGAAATCTCCGGTTGGGTAATAATTTTTATTTTCAACATGATACCGGTCCCAAGCATACAGCTGATGTTGTGAGGCTCTGGTTACTGTATGATGCTCGAAAACAGCTTCATACACCTCTACAATCTCCAAACCTTAACCCCATTGACAATCTATGGTACTCGCTCAAACGGATTCGTCAACACAATGTAACCAGCGAAGATATGCTGAGAAATTTTCTCAGAGAAAAGTGGGAGAAAACTTCATCCAAGAGTACAGCAAAGCTTATCAATTCAATGCCGAATCATCTGTAACAAGTAATTAAGAACCGAGGATACAATACATATTATTAATTGGGTGTATATTTGTAATTACCAGTAATTTTAGAACTGTTATATGCACGTGAACGCAGACTCTGCGCTAATTTAGGATGTTTTTTGTAAAATGTATCGATTTCGCAAAACTGTTAAAGCTAAATTAATAAAATTCTGCCTGTAGATAGTAATTTTTCAAATAAATGTATTCAACGAAATCTGGAGATTTTTATTTCGTTTTAATTTTTTGACAATTCGAATTTATTGAAAACAGATGAACGCAGATTCTTTCTGATAAATGTACATATGTACATATGTAGGTAAGGACGAAAGCTTATCATATTTTTGTACATTTCACATAAACAATAAAGTTTACAAGCGAAAGTTGCAAAAAGCACATTAATTTCATTCCAAATACTAGAATTCTCCCAAGGGCGGAAGTTATTCATTCTGAAAACGGCAAAAAATTGTTGCCATGTAAACTTGATGAGAACGCATTAATCATTCTTCTGATGCGAATCATGACCATCAAAAATCAAATTATTGCAGCTTAAAAACGCACACAGGTAAACACAATTAAATGTTCCTATGTAGGTGTTAAAATATTGTAGAATCAGCCAGCTATGGGGTATAAATGGAAATGAACGACATACAAGTATACCCAAATAATATGTAATTAAAGAGCCGGTTATTCGCAAGCAACATACAGGTGTACGAGATGAAATTCGCAAAAACAGACTGCTGGGTGATTCCCCAAATAAAAAAGAGATCAACAATAAAAACAAGATTTTTCTCTGATCGGCTATCTCGGGAGGTATGACGAGGTGTAGATTTTGGAATTCCCACCAGACGATTTCAGACGAAATTGTGAAATGATAATTGATATTGTTAATTACCGCGAGTGGATCGACAAGAATATCGAATTTGCATGCAATTCATGAATGCGATTCAGATATGTACATACATACATAATTACTATACATAAGTTTCCATATGTCGACTGAACAAACATAAATTTGTTTAAATTCATAATTTTTCATCTTACATGGATCTGTTCTTGAAAACCTGACGACATTTACTATCAATATTTTTTCTATTTATTTATCAGCAATCATCTACTTCCCACGAAAATAGATAGTGCAAGTTTACCGTGCAAAACGAGGTGAAAATAGATATCGAGCATATTTTTAATTTAATAATAAAGATTCAAAATGAAAAATATACGATTTTTTTTTCGTGATCTTTCGCAGAAAAAACAATCTCAAAGCTCTTCAAGCTCTTTAGAATTGCATTTGTGAGTAGATTGTAAGTTAGCTTAATCGCCTGAGCAAATCATCAGCGGACGAAACGCGAAAGCTTCTACATATTTGTGAGATGGATTATTAAAAATTCATCGCAAATAATACACACGCTTTTTTTCACGTTTTATATTTGCGAATAATTTTATCGATACTATGAGAGATGTAAATGTTAACAAATTTCTTATTCGCCTTCAGAATTGAAGTTTGTTTTCTGGTTTGATTCGCTTTTTAAGAAAAACATATTCATGCAAATATTTAAATGCAAGTTTTTACAGAAATATGAATTTCATTTATGCATGAAACTACTATCCCTATAGTATTTCTCTTTTCCAATGACTATAATGTTAGAGATGGTATGGTATTTAGCAACCTGTGATTGGAAAAGGGCAATAGCAGCTGCGATTGAAATAAGCATCGTACCATTGCTGTCTTACTCAGGCCCATAAAAAAATCAATTAACGTACGTGACGTCACTTTGCATACCGGAAACAGCTGGTCAGTAGTCCTAAATTTTCGAAAACAGCTATCCAGAAGGCTTGAAGGCAGCATCTCAGTAGGCCGAAAGTAGGTTTTCGGGATTGTCAAGTATGACATTTCTCAGATGACATTCAGCCGAAATGATACAAACGAGAGGGAAATACATATACAGGTATTTGCGCGCTAATGTCTTCGACGCCTCAATCTAAAATAAATCGTTGACATATTACCGATAGTACTGGGCAGTAGGCAAAGTGCTCTGGAAAATCGACGAGCCAGTGAAACAAGAACAGAGTGAAGACTACATTACAACGATGATTTGTATAAACTATTTGACGATCCACTTGCTTCCTCTTGCATAATGTTAGGTAAATTTCAATGGGCGGGGGCCATGTAGAAAGAATGGAAGATAATCGGCAGGCCCGCCGCTAGCTGTTTGTGCGCCCGTGTGCAATACCCATTATACCGCCCCATGGTAGAAGGAACAACAAGGTACTCTCGCTTATATGTATAAAAAGCATTTCAAGCGATATCAAACGGAGTGTATTCGGAAAATACCCAGGCTAATGATATGTTCATATACAAAAACGTTTGTTCCTTATGATATTGAACTCACGACGTAAATACATAAATTAAACGCGATTTAAACGGCCAAAATTAATTTTTTTTTTAAATACATAGTAATGTTTTACTCAACACAAAGCTATATGAATATGTATTATTTACAAAAATTGAGCTCTTCTTGCCTTTATGTTTGCAAAATCTGCTATTAATTTTTTCGTATCCAAGCTATCTAAAATTTCATGTTCAATCGAAACTAAAGCCAAATTACTTAATCTTTGCGGGTGCATTGTTGACCTTAAATAGTTTTTTTATAATTTTAAGCTTTGAAAAGGACCTTTCACCAGATGCAACTGAAACTGGCAATGTAAGTAATATTCTTAGCGCAATTGTTATGTTTGGAAATGTTGAAATCAAGTCATTAGTAAAAAGATATTGTAACAAGGCCTGCGGAGCATTCGACTGGTTTTCTGGAAAATGCAAATTTAAAGCTCTGAATTCATTAAATAAATCGTAACCGTCAATGTCTGTTTCCCCATTGGAATTATCTTTAAGCTTTAAATGTAAATCTTTGCAATGTTGAATTAAGTCATCATTGCTGTACTTAAATAATTTATTGCTTAAAAAGCCAAATACATCGGTAAATGTTTTTAACTCTTCAAATCTATCCTTTAGAGAGAGGAGCGACTGATCTAGAATTCTGAAAAAAAACTCTACTTTATATTTGATCTTAGTGTCTAGTAAAACTTCATCGCTATGCTCATATTGAAACTGTGTTGGTCTTCGTCTTGGACGAATAGTGTTTATTGGTGGAAAATCTGTTTGTGCGTTTAGAGCTTGGGCCACATTGGTAGCTTCTTCTAATATTTTCTCAAACTGTTTGTCCGTGCGATATTCGGTGAACTTAATAATCAATTTATCTAACAAATTTAAACAGATTTGAGTATTCATTGTGGGGTTTTGCATAATTTTGCTCAAAGTATTAACTTCGTTTAAAATATCAAACCAAATTATTACTGAGCATATGAATTTATAATTTTGAATGCTCAACGCAAGGGAATGAGCTTTGTGAGATGTCGTACAATCCTATCCCGCCGATGCATTATCAGATATTTCCAGCAAGGCATCAAATATTCTTTCGAGATGATACCGTATTGGTTTCACTGCATCGATTCTGCTAGACCATCTTGTGGAACTTAAAGCTTTTAATTTGAAGCCCGGCAAATATTTGCAAATTATCGACCACCTTTTTGTAGATGATGAAAAGAAAACATAAATTTCTTGAATTATATTAAAGAAATTTACAGTTTCGTGTGTGATATTGGCTGCGTCATTGACTACCAAATTAAGACTATGAGCCGAGCAGGGAACGTAAAATGCACGATTATTAATTTCTAAAATTTTCTTTTGCAACCCGTTGTGTTTCCCCCGCATGTTGGAGCCATTATCATAACCTTGGCCGCGTAAGTTTTGAAGGTTAAGATTTAAATCTGAAAATAAATCTAAAACAAAATTTAACAGACCTTCACCTGTGGAACTAGTGATTGGACAGAAGCCAATGAAATTTTCACAAATTGAAACAATTTTAGTTTCATTATTTAAGAAAACATGCCTGATCACCACAGTTATTTGCTCTGTGTGACTTACATCTGGTGTACAATCTAATATGATGGAGAAATATTTTGAATCTCTGATTTTATCTAGTATGTTATTTTTTATTGTGGTGCCAAGTAAATCAATGATTTCGTTCTGAATTTGATCGCCTAAATAGTGGGTCATATGGCTTGAATCAAATTTCGAGGCCTGGATTCTGTGAATATGTTCACGCATGACTGAATCAAATAATGCTATCATTTCTATTGCTTTTAGAAAATTACCGTTATCATGCTCATATAAAGTTTTAGACGTGCCTCGAAAAGCTAGACATTGTTGAGATAAAAACTTTATGACGGCTATAATTCTTTCCAACACATCAGACCAGTGTTTTTTTTCTGACTCTAATAGTTTCAGTTGCATTTGGTTTACAGTGATTTTATTTTTTAACATTTTATTCAATTGTACCCATGATTTCACATTTTCATTATGAGACACGCTTGTTTCATGTCTTTTCAGCGCTGATGATAAATGTTGCCAATCAGAAAATCCATTCAAATTAGAGAAACTACTTAAAGATTTCCCAAATATTTTGCAACAAAAGAAATATAATGAATCTTTTGAAATAGAATAAACAAGCCATTCTCTCTTAAATTTTTCTCGATTAGGGAGATTTCGGAAATAATAATTGTCATTGAACTTTCTCCCATCGTCATTAAGGGGAAAATCATAGTTAACCACTTTTATGGGACCACGACTAACCAAAATATTAACAAGATCACTAGTCAATCTAGTGGGCCACAAACCGGGGTCATCATTTAAATATAAACTGTCGCATACCACTGATGACGATAAAATGCTTACCACATCTTCAGGACAGGTTTGTCTTATTTGACTAGTGTCTCTTTCTGACAAAGGATTACAATCTACATAATTTTCTTGAGATACTTCCATCGTTCCTGGATTTAAAGCTGCGTTTGTTGAGGCTTCATCAAAATTTGCTTGAGGTGTTGATTTCTTACTTTCTGGCTTTCTTAAAAATTTTCGTAAGGAACCCATCAATTTCTCGTTCCGTGCATCTTTTTCTCGCTTTTGCTGCCGAAATCGTGCTCCAGAAAGCTTTCTCCTTCTATGCGGTTCCTGAAATTTTAAGTAAATATTTCATGTTCGGCCAAAAATAAAAAATGGATATTGACTCCACTCAAACTCAAAAGAACTTTATTTTCTAGGTAATTACACGTCAATTGAAGCCGTACAAAGTCAGACATTAAGTACCTACTATCCTTCCAATCAAATTAAAACAAGTCGGGTAGACAGACCTACGCTCGTGTCAGAAGGGTTTTGTACTCATACTATGATATGCAAGCACTAATAATGATAAGACCTGTGCTATGCTATGGGTGTGAAACTTGGACCCTCACCCAAGCATCCGCAAACATGTTGAACGCCTTCAAGAGGCGGGTCTTGAGGCGAATCTTTGGAGCGAAGCGAGAAGGGGACCAATGGCGAATTCGATACAGCCATGAGCTGTATGAAATATTTGACGAGCTGGGGTTTCAAAGCTTATAAAACTGTGGAAGCTGCAATGCAGTACTTATAATATTATGAAGTAATATTTAATGAGATCTCAAAGAAAATCATGTTACTCATACTATCTGAAATTTTTATTGTTAAAACAATTTTTTACAAAACCCTAAAAATCATACTATTATTAACAAAGTTGATCGAATTTTGGCTTCTGTTGCCTTTTTACTCATTAAGGTCTACCTGCATGATTTCAGACTTTTAGCGAAGAGGGGGACGCAAACTTCTCATACAGTGATTGTAAAAAGTGTACGTACGATTATATGTCCGATGGTGACTTTTTCTCTATGTCGCTAGCTTCCTTTCATTTTAAAGGCTTTCTTTGGCTAATCATTAATCAAGCCATTTGACAGTAGCACTCAAAATAGCTAAATCGGGTCGAATCGTCCTTCTAACTAACCAATTGCTCATTTTCCCCCCAAATTTGGAAAAATTAACGGTTTTTCTTCCATGCACTTATAAGAAAGTGCAACCGTACGAAGACTTTTTGCGCATCTAAAAGGGAGTATTAATATTTTGTCAAACGTTTCGCTACTACTAAGTTTTTCAAATTGATTTTTTTGAACACTTTGTCACTCCCTAGTCTTAAAAGAATTATATGGTGCAAAAAGATACTGAAAATGTTCTAACGGTTCGGATAAATAATGATTTTTCTTGAACGTTTATAGTCGTACGTACACTTTTTACACTCACTGTATATAGGATACTTTTGGCAAAAAGAAAATGTATAACGACCCCCTCGATATATGGGGAGACTCCCTTTAAAACCCTTATAAAAATTTATTCAAACCGACTTTATTTACCTTCTTGCTTAATTTCATGTCTCTAGCTTCTACAGTTTCCGAGAAACATGCTGTGACGGACAGACAGACAGTACCGATTTTAGAAAGGTTTTGTAAAATAATTTTACAAAACCCTAAAAAAGTATTTATTTTTGCTTGTTTACGCGTTACCCGATATATTTGCTAATTATAAACTGATTTTAATGATTTTTCCAGATGAATCAAATGTCTCAAGGTTTTCCTGATTTAAATGTAAAGGAAATTTGAACAAGATTCCAACTTCCAATTTAAACAAGATTCCAACGCAAAGTCGTAACTTCTTTTACTTTCGTTCTACAAATGCTAACTAACAGACAATTACTGGGAATCAATTAGACAAGTCGATAAATAAACTTAGACACTTACCATAATTGCAATTTGTTCACTTACATATGTATTTAACACTGATATAAAACTTTGAAACGTAAATCCACTCACTAATGAAATTACAATGTTAGTATTTGTTCTTAAATTAGCAGATTGAAATGAAAGAACCTTTTCCATTAGAACTAATAGTTCGACTGAGAGAAAAACCTAGTTTAAGCGACTTGAATTAACCACACCGAGATAAAAGAACCTTTTCCTAAATAACTTCATATAGGTAGTACGATAGTTCTGAGAAGAAAACAAATTCGAGCGACTAAGTTGATTCTCTGCATGCGTGTCCGTGCACAAGAGCCTTAATGTCGGTGCACATGAGCAAATTTCAACGTTTTGTCGACAACAGCATCACAAATGTTGTTGGAATACTATTTAGGATGCCGCAGCGGGCGGCACTGCAGCGTTCCGCCGTGTATGCTATCCAATATCATCACATAGTATTTAAATGGCATTTGCGGTACCGCTGAATTGACGCAACATTAAAAAACGCTCTTGCCCATCGGCACTTAGAACTACTGGGCCAGATAGTTCATTGCCCTGTGCTTAATTTTCAAGCGCCCTACCGCTTCGTGCATTTTGTTTCGCATTTTCATTCCGAAGGGCCGAAATGTTTACGTTATGCGAAATATTAACTGTGCGGTGCCGGTGCTGTGAGAGGTTCATCGTCCATATGATGAATTTTTTTATATTTCAGCTCGGGCAGTTCAAACTCCAACACACATTTCGCCTTTTGATTTTGGTGGATAGCAATGTTTACGTTATACGAAATATTAACTGCACGGCGCCGGTGCTGCTAGAGTTTCAGTGTCCATATGATGAAATTTTTTATATTTCAGCTTGATTTTGTTACGTTGAATATTTTTCCATAAATCAATTCAATATATTTTTATTAAATATGTATTTGCCGCCCCCAAGACGTGCCGCCCGCGTGCGGTGCGCACCTTGCACACCCGCATACGGCGGGCCTGATAGTCGGCTACCCAAAAGAACATTAAAGAGTAGAACACAAGAGAGACATCCAGCAGGAAGACCGAGGACTCTTTGGGATGGCGCGATAGAGGCTGACAGCAGATGTTGGGAGCGAACAACTGGCGGACAAGGTCACGAAACCTTGATGATTGGGGAAGATCAATCTTGCAGGCAAAGGCGTGGCTTGAGCTGTTGCACCATAGATGATGATGATATCTTTATTGTCTTTGCGCGCTTGATTTTCGGATTTCCAAACACAGGGCACATTACAGTATCCTAGGTTGTGGCCTTCTTTGTTGCAGTCTGGACATTTCTTGTTGCGAAAAGCACAAGCTTTTAAATAAAAATGCATTTTTCCGCAGCCTCAGCATAGTGTTTTTGGTTTTCTCTGCTTTGAGTTGTCCTGCTTGGTCGACTTTCCCCTGTTATAATTGTTGTTGCTTTTCTTGGATTACACGGCATGTACCGATTGTTGACCTTGAAGGAGCACTGCATCTGATTTGACTGCAAAGACCCGCTGAGCCTCTGTGACGAGTTTCGCGATGCTCAAATCGGTGCTACTTTCATCTTTAATGAGTGCCAAAGCTCGTGTGCAGACTTCGTTGTTAGCGTTTGTCTTGAGCCCTATGATGAATATTAGTACCTTGTAATTTTCTGCTTAGAGAATGTAGAATTGAAACTCTTCGCAACTGCAATGGACGTGCGCGCTTCTGAAATAGACTTCGGCTTGGAGAAAATATATTTTGGAGCAATGCCTGACAGCAGTATGTCATCCCTACACAATTTCCCAACCAGCTGTTAAGGTTAGATGACAGATATCTCTCACTGAACTGGAACCCATCGAACGAGCAAAACATAGGGAAATTGGTAAGTTGTATGTCTGTACGTGGCCTGGTTGGGAGTCCGAAAGCACGGCAGGCTGTCGGTTGTAGATTCTTCGTGCGCCTTCCCCCAAATTTAGACGTAGAGTTTATATATGTAGATTCCGTCGATCGGAAAGTTGGCCACCGTTCCATTAAAACTGTGTGAAAAAACCGAGTTTAGTGTTGGATATAACGCGCGTGAGTGCCGGTAGCCGCCATTGCAGGTTAGAGTACTTACGCTCGATCGCGACAACCTGCAAGGAACTCCGCTTGTTGCAGTACGAATTTGTGCGGCCACAATTTTGAAGCCGCAATTCATCACTGCAAGCAAACCGTGTTCTGCACAATGAGAAATAAATCAGGTATCATAAAAGAAATATCTGGTGCGCTTTAATAGTGTTTTTTTTTTTTTTTTTTTTTTTTTTTGTGGTAGGGAGGTGAAGGCATTTATGCCCGCCGAGTCTGGCAGTGTGGGACTCCCATGGAAGATACCTTTGGACTACCCACTAAACACCTCCCCTGTCAATCTGAGAACCTAGCCTGGAACCGTTTGACACATTACTTCGGGCCAGGTCTCGTTTTGTTACGCCGTGGGGCGCCTTCAAGCTGGGGAGTCCCTTTCCTAGCGGGAGGGGAGGGGGGAAGAGGAATTGCCAGAAGAGCGATCCCCCAGCCCCAGCGCCTCCGGCTGCTGTGAGTCCCTTTTATATTTTAGGACTGCCCGAGCATAATGTGCCACCTGGTTCCATTTGTCAACCGATTCGAGCATCACCGCAACTATATTATCCGGGGTGAGCTCTCCCGTCTCCCTGTAGAGTTCCCTTCGCAGCCTGGCCCATTTGGTACACGCAAAAAATGTGTGACATGCATTGTCCTCCTCTCCTGGGCAAAACCGACAATCGGGAGACCGTGACTTGCCGATCTTGTGCAGGTAAGACTGAAAACACCCGTGCCCGCTCAAAAGCTGGGTCAGAACAATTTTTGTTTGGGGCTTTTCATCCCTGCTAGATGGGGAAGCATGGAATACCGCTAACTTTTCATATCTTTCTTGATATTGAGCGGAGGATTGAATTATCTAAAAACTTATTTCGTAAGACGATATGGAGAAACTGACCAGGTAACAAGCCAACCGGCTGATGTTAATAAAATAGAATCGTTAGAACTGAGGTTCGAAATTATTTTGATTGTGATTGGCATTACGTGAGTATTGACTTACAAATGTGGACTTGAAATCAATTTGATAATAATGTAACGCTGCGGTTTTTTTTTTTATGAAGGATAATTGAATGATAATTTTTTTTTTGCATATAACTGTGTTGTAGATTGTAAGACGAAAGCTCGCATGTATATTTTAATGGAATTGCAAAAACAAATAGTTCGAAAGAATCATTCTCTCGAAATGATACCGACATATTTATTCTAGAGGCTTTACTCCGTTTGCAAATAGTTCCGAAGCCAATTAATTAATTCGCACGATTAAATTATGGAGAAAATTATGAACGCAAAAATGTTAACTAAAAATTGCCAAGTGTCTAAATTTTATTTCGTGGAATGGTAATTTGAGGGAGTGAAAACTTATATTCAGCTTACTTCAATAACTGCATTTCCTCCATTCTCTGCTGCGATTCGGGGAAAAGTCTCAAAAGGATGTTTCGATTACCATGCAAGCTTTGTCTTATCTGTATTTAAATGGCGCATAGCAAGATCACGTAGTAAGATCCAGGTACGGAGTTCTAAGATTCAGATACGGAGTTCTAAGTAGTGTTGTGTCATAAGAATACTCGTACACTTCATCTCACATAAAATTCATTCGATATCTCGAAGATTCATAGTCATAGTGTAGTGAACCGTAGATAGAAAATGTCCGTTAAGGACAGCAGCGATGGTCTGCTGCCTCGGCGAAAGAGGATGGTAATATCAGCCGAGATTGGCCTTGTCTGGGGACGCGTGAATGCGCTGGCAGACTAGCGTTGCGGTGTCGTGGGGCGGGTTCATTTCCCCAGCACAAGGACCCACTACAAAAAAATTTCTTATTCACGAATTCTTAGGTCTCGGAAAAAGGTCGACCAAAGTCGAAAAATGTAGGTAACTAACGAAGAAGAAAATTGCTTGCTCAGAGAAAAAGTTGAAACGGGTAAAAACAGACGGATTTGGAGAGACTTCGTCGTTACCCGACAATTCTCATGAGTGTGGGGCAACCGGATGGATGCGGTGCCCCCCCCCCCCCCCCGCCCAACTGGATCAAGCTCTAAACGTTGAAGTGGCCATATATTTCCCTTTTGAGTGGAAAACTCATACAAACATACTTTGCATGAGCCTTCCCATCAACCGAGAAATATAAATGTGACCGATTTATGTCATAGAATTATGTGATCGGGCTATATAAACCTATGCCATAAAAAGGGCACATGAGCTGAATGCCACTAAACCCGGCAAGAGCCCCTGA
Organism: Odontomyia ornata; assembly: GCA_963969285.1. Classification (NCBI taxonomy): domain Eukaryota; kingdom Metazoa; phylum Arthropoda; class Insecta; order Diptera; family Stratiomyidae; genus Odontomyia; species Odontomyia ornata. The sequence continues at coordinate 467,667,355 of OZ017738.1, read as the reverse complement.
CAACAACAAAATACGTTGAACGCGCTCGATGGTTAGCCCATTTTCAGATAACCGCTTACCATCGTAGTGGGTCCTGTACCCGGCCACAGGGGCTGAACGGAAAGACCGACGATTAGGGTCCATTTAGCAATCCATTATTATATCATCATCATATTTTCCTTTAAAATTTCCATAAATAATAGCAACTTGCCAATTCCCTTTTTCTTTTACTTTAACAGCAAAAACGTCTGTTAATTTATTGTCAATGGCAACCTGTCGTGCATAATCCCCTATGTTCGAGCAATCAACAGCAATTACTTTTGCCGCGCCTAATTTGGCGCACACTTTAACAAAAAAAAGAGATAATGAAATATCTAACAAAAAACGCATTTAAGAAAAAACTTCAATAAAACGAAAGGCTCTTTAATCCAATAAATCAAAAAAGAATTTTGAGTTGAATACATTCCAATAAGAAATTTTAACCCATGCATTACAAAACATATAAAAACAAAGAATTTAACAATTTCAAAGTATCAATTGTAAAGCAATTCAATTAAAAGAAAGAATCTGAAATCCGGTACATCAAAGAAAAGAAATTTTTATCAAACACATCGAATGGGAATTACTCAAAATAAAAAAAAAGAATTAATCAATTATAAAAATCATCAATTATAAAAATTTAAGAGAAAAAAAACAGTTACTCACGTACATCGTCGTCGGGCGCCCGCTGATGATGTGGTGGTATGTTCGTAAGGAAGGAGTAATTAAAAGAACTTCAATCATTAATTTCTTAATCACAACTAAAAATGATGCAGTGGGTGGAACTATAACGTAACTCTAACTAAAATCACACGCGAACAGCCTCAGGTTGACTTCCACTTTTCCCAATTCGAAGATTCTTGCTATAGTTCACAACGGTGTAAAATTGCCCAAACTCATATCACCTCATCCGTATACGTCCTTAATTACACTCCTGGTACGCGACCCCACTCCAGATGACTTCTATATATGGATCTTCGGCATAATTTTGTTGAGGGACTTGCAAGCAGATCAATAAAAATGTTTCTGTCCAAATGAAAATATGACAGGGCCCTCACACAAATAATAAATATTTTTTCACTTTTCTCAAATACTCGTAAACCAATCAAAATTATTGTAAAAATATTCCATAGGATGCCACGTAAATTAAAATAATTTAATGTTCAAACTCGTTATAATGAAAAAATCAATTTCGACCGTTGTTATGTAGAGAAATTGGAAAGATAGTTCAACATTAAAAATTTCTCGGCACATAAGCGACGTTTGTACATTTTAATAATTTTAGGGGAATTCGAAATTACGGCAATAACAGCAACATTCACCTAACACGTGCTTAAAAGGAACGTACCGCATACGAACAAAAAATGAATACACTTTGTTCTACGATCGTTAATGTACATAATTCAAATAGTACCAAAATTAAACATTGAAAAAAATCCAAGTCGAGCATTATTTAATTTATAATTGCGAGGATTTAAGAGAGTTGACCTGGAACCGTTCACAACCGATATTTTTTTACGAATGACCCTAGTTGTTATTTTTGACTACTTTCTAAATCAATTGCATTGAGCGCATATAACTCGATTCGGGGGCTAATCAAAGACACCTTTTTCAAATTGTTTTTCAATTTCACGGTATCTCAATTGGCGACTTGATTATATCTGGCACAAAGAATAACTTTTCGACAGATGGTTTCAGGGAGGGAGAAACCTGTGCACATCCAAGCGAAAACACTTCGATCATACATTTTCAGGGATCACTTGAATTTTATTCCACTTTTCACTAATCCACACTCCTAACGAAGTGTTTACAATTCCCACAATATCTTTATAAGATAATCCAACACTACAGCCTTAGTTTGAAATTCCAATCCATGCAAATACCGCTTAAATTCGACGTACAGTATCACTTGCAATGCTCACATTCCCGGCCGCCATGCTTGCACTCTGGCGATTTCAAGCGGACTCCTCGATCGTAAGCAAACTCGTCTTTCCTTCTTTTTTCCCGTATCGCTACCGGTAAAAATCTTATCAGCTGTCCACTCAGCTGAACTCGAATGCATTTTTATGTAATGCACCGTTGCCCTGCACTAAATCAGTGTTTCCACATCCTAAATTGTAATAGGCAGACTTAAATTTTTAAAGACCAAAATTTACTGATGTAGGGAAATTTTAAATGAACTAAAGAAATTAGAAATGAGGTAAGGAAATTTAAATAAAGTGAAGAAAATTTACATGAAGTGAAGAAATTTACATGAAGTATAGAAATGAAAATTTTAGGTAGTAATGATGATCAAATTTCATGGAAAATATAATTAAAGGAAAACATTTAAATTTTAATATAGAGGAAAATTTGATATAAAGTAACATTTAATATAAAAAAAAAATAAAAGAAAAATTATTCTACGAATTACAATGGAAATAATTACATATTTTTTTAAAATCTGCCATTACAATTTTGGATAGGAGATAGGAAGGTTTTCGAGCAGTTTGCTAGTGTGACTGCTCGATTACTACAATAGATTAGATTAGTTGGAAAACTCGAACCGGCGAAAGTGTATTGTTTGGAGTCATAAAGCTATATAATGGTAGTGAGAAAATTTATGAAGGCGTGTTATGCCTAAAGATCAAAGGCTGCCCGCTGAAACTGCTCATGAGCTAGCTAAACTCTTCTGAAAACATGTATTGTATAATTATAAGTAAAAGTACGAACCATTTTAATAAATAACAAATAATACAAATAATATTAATACTTAATACTAACTATCATAATAAATAATAACTAATGATACAAATGATAATAATACATAATATTAGCCATAATAATAAATCCATTCAATATCCCACGTTATGTTTCAGAAATAATTTTTTGGATTTTTGGATTTTTTGAAGATTATTCGAGTCGGGTGTGAAGAAAATATTCTTAACCGTTCGATAGTTCCATTTATTTTACAGTATCATTTTACTAGCCACATCATTTCCACGTTACTGAAACCTTGCTGCATAAAATCTAATTTCAAAGTCACCTAGTGTCATTTGAACTTTCCTTAATTGCTATGAAGTACAGCCGATAAATGAAACTATAAAATTTTAGCACTTGGGGAACTTTAGCAAAGAAAAAAGAATTGAATAAGAAATAAAACAAAACAAAACACAATATATTGAATTTTAGAAATGGAATTGTATTTTTCATGAAAAAAAGGAAACCCACATACATATAAAAAGCTTGGAAAGATGACAGAATGAAGAAACATGTAAATAAAACAAGATAACGCCAAGTTAATAATTATGTGAATGATATGTTATTTTTTAAGATATTGTGACTTTTGTTTAAGAAAAGAAAAGACTCAATTAAGAATTCGTTAAAGATAACAATTCGACACTTTTTAGAGCTATTCATATTCAATTGGAAAGAATGAATAGTAATTAATAACATTAATTTTGAGAATATAGAACATAAACACATACACACACAATAGGAATGTAAAATAGGTTCTCCTAATTTTTCGCTTGGTACACTATACTGCCCTCCTAAGCAAAAGGCGTATATCAAATTTCACTGAATTTCTAATTCCTTTATATAAGAACACTTTGAGTTGTATTTAATCTATATCCGTTGCGAAATAGACGTATCTCGTCCGTATTGCGCAGCTAAAGTGCTAGAAATACATTTAAGACGTATCTCAAAAATGAAATAAAAACCTAAGCAGTTTGGATGTAACTCATATTTCTAAGCAAAACGGCCGCTTCTCAGAGATGCGTCTACTTTGCCTAGGATTACTGGCGATTTACAATTTGACCTTCACAGAGATACGTCTACATCACTTAGTTGCTTCCCTGATTGATACCTCAATTTGCCGTAGTATCAGCGCTGTAAAGGGTTCAGCCTTATCTGTAAAGTTTGTTTTTTAGTCATCAACTGTCAAATGCAGTTTGAAAATTAATTTTTATAGTAGTTAGATTGAAAAAAAGTGAGGGTACATGTTTTTATATTGCCAGTTATATACTATATTATAAGGTGAGTAAATGCAAAATTCACCACCGAAAAAATTTAACATTTTATGTTGACTTTGAGGTTAACTTTTAGACATCGTTTATTATTGTTTTAGATCTAATCATGGACAAACCTAATGGATTTCGGGGACGTAAGTTAATCATGTTGGCTTTCAATAAGAAAATAAAATAAGAGTTCCCCAAAAAACGTTTAGGCAATAACAACGTGGTTGTGAATAGTAATAATGTGTTGTTGCGAATTTCGGCGTACCAGCTTCCTCCCATTCGCAACTTCAAATTGCCGCCGTAACATCTCTATCTTCCTTTGGGCATTTATACCTTTTCCCTGTTATTTATTTAATTTTATTAAAATTTTTCCAATTTCCCTATAAGTTTTACTTCCCCATCATCACAATCGTACCCTTTTCCCTTATTTCCAACTAAAATAATATAATATATACTAATAATTTCAATTTTCCCACTAACAACATTCCATTCATTAATTTCCACTAAAAAAACTTTATTCAATACATTGTTCCTAACAAAACCTAATTCTTTCCTTCATACTAACTAATTCTATTCACTAGTTCCCACTAACAAATTTTATTTTTTTATACTAACAAAAATTAATTCACGTTTCCCTACTAACAAAATTCAATCTCATACCCAAATGCATCGTTGAAGTTGCTTATGAGATGAATGGGAGATCGACAAGACATGGCACCATTGGCTGCGCGTCGCGAGCTCTCGACCGGGGGTCTGCTGGAACCCTGAGTTCAAGTTCCCCCGGGCGCAGGGAAGCACTCTTTTTGGGGTATCGGCAAAATCAATAGTTTCCGTAATGTTTATGTGACACTTTGCATTCAATCAAGTGCTTCTTTGATGATGCAAATTGCCATATATGCAAATCAATGGATACTATTGTGTTTGTCGATACGGGAAAAAAGATGTGTGGGTAGCGGAATCGAAGTGTAATGAACTTCGATTACGTTACCCAAATGCGGCAGCGGTAATTGAAAATGAAAAAGAGATTGCGGAATCGGATTGGATGGAAGTGAAAATGCGGGATTAAGTTGTTGGGAGAGAGGCAGTTAGTATTTGGCTGGGGAAGATAAGGGAGTTTTCTGTACTCGGTAAAAGTGATTTTTGGGGGTTTTATAATTGGGAAAAAAGGGAGTTTTGGGGGTTAGAATGTGAATGGGAATTGAATAGACTTTCTGAAGTTTTAGTGAAAGAGGAGGAGAGTGGAAGGATTGGAAAAGTGAAGTGAATTTTAATTTGGAGGATGGGATTTTTGTTTGGGAATTGACTTCAGTGACGGAGGATCAGAGTAGATAAAGTGGAAAAGTGAATTCTAAGTTGAAATTTGAGAATTATATTTCTAATCTGATGTGCGGGACCATCTCAATGTGGAAAAGATTAAATTAGTGCGGATTTGAAGTTGAAGTAGTTGAAATAGAACGAAGTGCCGAGAGTGATTCTTCCCTTAAAAAAAAAAGCAAGACAAAAAAAAAACTGTTTAGTTGGGTTTCGAAGAGGGCCAGGTGCCGGAATTAAAGTTTTCGTTTTTTGCGAGTAAGCCATATTGATGGATCGGAGAGTGCGATAAGTGGCCGTTGCGTGTTCCTTGGTTTTTTTTCTATTATTGATTGAATTTTAAAATTAGTTTAAAATCAATTTAAAATTTGGTTTCCAGTGGCCCCACACTTTTTTTTTGTCTTCGCCGAGCGCTCGGAGATCAATGAAGAAAAAAAGTGAGTACAAATTTGGTTTTTGTTTTCTTTTTTTAAATATTTTATGAATTATAGTATCACATTGTCCAGTAGTTTGTTTATTATATTCTTTATAATCATGAATTATTTTATGTTGGTATATTCTAGTTTTTTTATGTTGTTTCAAATTTCGAAAGGGGTTTTTTGTAGTTTTTTTTTAATTGATATACTTCTTATACTTTGGATTTGGATTATAATTTGTAAATAAAAAAACGGCCATGTTTCATTAAAACCATCATCTTTCATTTCACAAGATGACCTCCCCCTTTCCCATCCTTTTCCCTTCGTGTTAGTGTTTTCTATGTAAGGTGGCTCAGCACGAGCAGAGGGTGTCCCGGAAGACCCACGACACGACTGAGCGCTAGCCGGCCTCAGTATGCCATCCCGGGCTACACACCCCTCTGCTAAAGCTTAATGTCTGCAACTGCGGTGACTTCCGTGGCTGCAACATATCGCGATTTTATTTGCCTTTGTTAGTTTATTTCATTTTGAATAGCACCATTGGTTGCTTCGCAACATATGGCGCCCAAATGGTTTCCTAATGGTTTAAGTTGATTTTTTTTATTGGTTTTTAATTATAGTTTAAGTTTTTCGATTTTAGATTTGGTGGGCTGAATACCTGGAGTGCCTGACTTGAATAGTGGTCTGAGCATTCCAGGGAAATAAATTTTTTTTGTTTGTTTGTTTTGTTAGCAATTTCTGATGAGTTTGGAGTTAATTTCTATATGATGATTTTGGTTGTTTATAGTTTTCATCATGACTATATTGACTGCATTTTGAGTCTTTCTATTTATTTATAGATCTTGGATCACGGGGTTCGCCGCAGTTGCAGTGGCACCTACCGTACTGATTTGTGTTTGATAGTCTCCACCGGCTATGATAGCAGTCATGCTGTGGCAGTGTGGATGGTGGTTGGGGATTAACCGAATTTCAATTCGTTATGAACCTTGGGCATGAAGAATGCGAGAGTTGCGAGGTGTTTAACTTACCTAATAAAAGTCATACAAAGAACAATCTCGATGAAAATTGTGATTTGTGTATGACGTGTAGCAAATATATTGAGAAAGCAAACAAATTTCGAGCAAAATACAGAGAAGATGCTGCAAGAGATGAAGAAGTAGGAGAAATAGTGTATTGCGCAGATTTAGATAAAGTTATGTTACCATGGCTTGAGATGTTTAAAAGTACGATTTTTACAAATCGTTTAACAGTGCACAACGAAAGTTTTGTTCCAACTGGAAAAAAAGAAACAGCAAGCCATTTACACTCTTTGGCATGAAGCTTTGTTCAAACGAAACAAAGAAGAGTTGATCAGCACATTTTACCAGTTCTTTATTAGCAAGAGAGACGTTTTAAAAACTACGTTCTGGCTCGAAAATTGCACAGCGCAAAACAAGAACTGGGCATCATTTTCATTTTTAATATATATTGTGAATTCCCATGAAATATGTGCCAATGAAATTAATATGAAGTACTTTGTCCCGGGCCATACATTTATGGCTGCCGACTAATTTCATCAGAGAGTGGAGGTTTCCATAGAAAAAATGGGCAACAAGCTTTATGATCTCTCAGACTTTTTACAAGCCGCAAAAGGTGCTTCTCGTATAACCGAGGTCCTGCCAATGGAGCTACGGCATTTTTACCTTTGGGAAGATTTTTCCTCACAATACAAATATTTACATGATATTGTTCAGGTAACCGTCCACAGAGGATCGTATAATATCACCTATAAAAATGACTTTGACGGTCCATCATTTGATTTTAATTTTGTAACCGCCAAGATAACTAAAAATGGAAAACTTGCGCTCACCCAAAAAACAAACAAAAGTTCTTGGAATTTCATCGCAGAAGAAAACCAATATAATAAAAAATTTGTCTGGAATTATGAAAAATCGGTTCCAATTCTGGGACATTCTTCTAGTTTCAGATGAGAACTGAGCACAATTTATGTTTTTCTATTTGTATTCTAGTTTACTTTTGGGTTTATTTCCAGTATAAATATGCATTATTTTCTGAAAAATTCTTTTAATATCCCACAAATATAGCGTAGTTTTCATGTATCACATTATTAATAAATCGTTTCTAGATAATTTTTTACTTATTATTCAGTCTCCTATCCAAGTCCATGCGGTAAGAAACAGAATCGAATATTATCTATTAATTAATCGTTAGCCAATTAGCCGTGTCTCAGTTTAAAACTAAAATAGTAGTTTATGTAAGACAAGGTATTACCATGTCATTGTCGTCTCAATCTTAATTGTATTCACCCAAAAAAAACCAAAAAAAAATTTTATTATGTAGGCGCGGTTTTGAAATTCAATAAAATTCCTTATATCTCAAAACAAGAAAATTTGAGATACGCCTTTTTGGCTTAGGAGGGCAGTATAATAAATACTCTAAAAGGATAAAACCCAGGAAAAAATAAAGTGAGAATCGTATATATTTATCAAACAAGTTGAAGTAGCAGGAGGATGCTCCTGCCAGAAGGGTATTGTAAAACAATTAGTAAATCAAACAATATATTCTGCATATCAAAACTTGACTAATATATAGATTCTATAAATTGAGTTCGAAAAATAATTATGATTATTATGATTTTAAACTCGCCACCATTTTGTTTCAAGTGGTTTGACACCATCGCTTGATTAGTCATGATAACACATGGATATTACAAACCATCTCTAAAATTTTTATCCAAATGCCTACATATTTGTAGTGTCTAGGTCCGTTGCAAACGTGTATCTCCCTAGTATCACGTGTTAATGTTGTTGTAATTGTTAAATATTCAACCGGCTGTAACTTAGCTGTTTATTCTTCAATTATTGTGAAATTTTCGAAACATATACAATTACTTTCAGAAAATTTAAATTATAGATTTTGGGAAATTTAAGGGTCCCCTCTTGATTTTATAAATAAAGCAAAATTTATAAAATGTACTATTATTAACAAAGTTGATCGAATTTCGACTTCTAGGGTATTTTTTGCACTTGTGAAGGAAAAATTGTCAGTTCAAATACTGTTACGAAAAGCTCTTATAAAGAACTTTCATTTGATATTCATATTGGCTACCTTTGATGGAATTTTTTTTTCAGCGGCCACTCCCCTGTACTGTTATCATTGATTCATGGCCTATTTTTTCGAATCCTAGAATGGTTACAAAGCCTGTTTGCTAGGGGCTCTCTCCTGCCTCCTCGACTTGTTCCACTTATGAGTATTAATTGTAGGTACTCATCTTCAGTCATTCATTAAATTGAATCAAGTGTTAAAAGCATGCGCCTTAAACGTTGAAGTTGGGAAAAAATAACTCAAAATTATTCAATCTTTTCATTTAAAACGGCCACTTTTTTGCTTCACGATTACTAATACCACTAGCTGAGCCAATTCTCAAAGATATTCATGATACCTATCATTCCTGAAACTTTCATGCAAATCCTAGCAAAACTGTAGTATCTGATTCGGTAAAAAGCGCATATTGTTCAATAGGCATATGTTTCCATAGTAATACAGCGCATATTGTTCCATAGTAATACAGGAAAATTCAAATCGCTATAACTTCATTAAATACCATTCGATCTTTATGAAACTTTCAGGACAGATTAATCTTATTGATAGTCATCTGGGTACTGAATTTAATTAAATTTAAGGGCACCATTAAGTTTTGATTCAAGAAAACATAAAATCGATAAATCATACTATTGCTAACAAAGTTGAGTGAATTTCGACTTGTTAGTGTTGTACTCATAAAGGCCTATATTCATGATTTTTTTCAGATTTTTCGGGTCAAAGGTGTCCAATCGCAAGCGGGGCGACACAAAATTTTCGTACATTTCCCCTTTCCCTGCACCCCTCGAAGCAAATTTAGTCATTTTAAAACCTGTTTTGAGAAGTGCTCATTAAGACCTTTCATTTGATATGCATATTGCCTACATGCAATGAAAAAATTTTTTTCAGGGGCAACTCCTCTATATCGGGAGACCCCCCTTAAAGACCTTATAAATTTCTTTTCGTGTTGCAACTTTGAAGAGGGCGTCACTTCGCATCTACGTACAAAATTTTATGATTCTAGCTTATGTAGTTTGCGAGAAAAAGTGGTGTGACACATGGGCGGACGGACAGACAGGACGCGATTTTAGTAGGTTATTGTAAAATGATTTTAACAATACCCTAAAAAGGGGGTTTTTGCAAAAAAGTAGAGTATACAAAAAAAATTATATTTTGATTTAAGATAATCTTAAATATGAAACTGATGAAGCTAAGCAAATCATTTTGAATAAAAATACTTTTAATTCGCAAATTGGCAACCTGAAGTAATTTCATCGTGTTTATGTGGCGATTCTTATCAGAATAGAATTGTCAGTTGTAATTATTCGCAGTCAATAAGTTAAGGATAATGTTTGAGCAACTAATAGACACAATGAACTGTTAATTTAACCCGGCCTTTCTTTTTCAGCGAACCCGTTGTTTTTCAGAAAGAAACGACGGCAAAGGTGAGTATGCCGCCGAGAAGGAAAGGTTTAGATAACCCGCTAATGGTTTGTTTCGGGCTGCGGTTGGTACGCGGTGCCGTACCTTAGTTTTTGCGTTTTTTTAGAGTATATTGATTCGGTTTCGAATTCGAATGGTTTATTTCGGGTACCACATCGGTTACTCGGGAACGCGTGATTTTGCTCGAGGATGTTTCGTGTTGCTCAGTTTCTAGGACCGGAAGAAAAAGGAAATTGAAGTAAAGTGAGGGCGAATTGTTGGAAGCTGATAGATGCGATTTAAATTGGGCAATTGAATTGGTGGCAGATTTTTGTAATTTGGACTTAGTCTGCTCGCGGAAGACCTGCGACCGAAACTCCTCTCCAAACTAGCTAGCCTGTTAACATCCACTTCGCTGTCCGGACTTGTTGATCTGATGGATACAGTCCATTGGCACGTTCCCAGACTTCACGTCTATAATCAATGAGACTCGGTTTAGATTTTCTTCGAGAAATCTCATTCTATCGAACGAACGAGAAATAAAAATCATTACATTTTCTTGAGACTGCTTACAGTGTCACTGAATGTAATTTCGTTAAACTTAAGCGGTAGAACGATGCTAGCAAATTTGTAGTAAGCTTCTTGATTTAGTTTACCATGTAAAAGTCGTGTTTGGACTTCATCTGTTAATGCTATGTCATCTTTAATTAAGACAGCCTCGTGTTTGTTGGACTATTGTTGAAATGTCGAACTGGGAACAGGTTTAAGGACATCGACGCTGCGGGATATTGTGTCTGTTCAAACTTGCAAAACTGGTTGATTATGGATATTTGAACCCAACGCATGTTCTAATTTGCTCAAGACGCCCGTGACTGCTGTAATTTGATCTTGATTTTCCTGTTGCACTTTCAACAACGTTTGAAAGATTTCATCGAATAGTTTTGCCATTTTGAAATGTTAAACGTCTGATTCGTGGCTTTATGGAATCCTCGTGACCAGATATGTTATATCCTTACCTGTTGCGGTTAGCCTATGTAGGGATACACATATTAAATAACAAGCGCTAAATGTTAGTACAAGACACATATTTACTCTAATAACTAGACAAAAATATAATGCCAACTTAGCACGAGTGTGAACACGCATCCTAGCGCCAGCTGCTGAGCTTTACGTAGAGTGTGTTGTTACTTGCAGTGTGAAGTGTCAACGGTCTACCATATGCTGATATGCACAGCCTGTTGCGAACGAACAATTACTACCTATGTTATAAACTCACATACAAGCAAGCACATACGCCTATTGTTATCAAAGCATATAATTGTCGTCCAATGGGCATACGCTAGATCAACCCGCAATTCACTTCATACGTACATGGCAATTCACTTCATACGTACATGGTAAGTTTCAGGTACGTTGCGGCCGCTGTGAAGTTTCAACATATGGATGACGCGTACATGGCAGCGAGTAACCGCAAGCAAGAAGCTGTATGTATGAGCAAGCTAATGGAATAGCGATCATGTGAAAGCTTTCGCCTAACGACTGAGAGCTGCGGCGAATATAGGGGCGAAAAGCTTTCCTCGCTCATATGTAATGTATTTCCCCCAAGCTGGCTACGATAATATCGTAATATTGCAGAATGGCTCTCAGCGTCTACAAACTGATAAGGTGAAGCGGGGAGAGAAGTTCACAGTAAATGAGAACTCACGTTCTCATCGTCTCAGCAATTTTAGCGGCAAATTGGATCAAAAGCTCGTATTGGATCAATATTTATAGTCGTGGAGTCTTATGCTAGGCAGTCAGTCTTGTTCAAATCCAAAAGGGAGCGTTCTGCTACCCAATTTCCGTTTACATCATCCAAGTATTCGCGTTTAAGTTTAAGTTGAAAGTGCTGTCCAGTGTCTGACAAAATGGTGAAGGGTGAGGTGTTGGCTTGCGCCGCGATCCTCAACCAGCCCTATTGCGCTTCACGCCGTGTGGCCACCCCGAACCATTAATACGACAAGTTAGTTCCCTCTTCAGGCTGGCTGATGTATAGAGTTTTAAAATAATTTATAAATTCGATTGTAATGTAAATGTTTTTAGAAAATAATAATAATACAATAAAAGTAATGCGAGTTCTTTCCCCGGGAGCCTTGAAGATGTATACACATTAAATGAGCTCCCAGTTCATACCAGTATACATAGGGTATACTGGTTTGTAACAAGCCGACAGTTGTGTCTGTCATTGTCCTGCAACAAAACCTTCATTATTAAAGCTCTGGAGGCTATAGAAATATCTCCTTAAATATGTTAAATTTAATCTTGGTTTATGCAGATCTTCCTAGAAACTAAGATGATTGAAGTTTCTACAGGTTCTAAGAAACTTTTTTATAATCTACGTGAAGGGAAGAATGTAGAGATAAGCCACAACTTCTACAGGCAGACTGTACTTATACTTAAATATTAGTAAAAAAATTTGAGATTCGCATCAACATCAGTTCTCTACTTGTTTCTTATTTTTCACGAAAAAAAGCATCAAATGACAAAACATGGTGAAGAACTACGCGGCTATGAGTGGGCTTTTTTTAGACGTGGGGCAAAAAGTAAGCGTGAAATGGGAAATACCGGTCCATTATAAGCGAGAAGGATGCGAGGCAAGATTGCGTCCCATCCTTCTTGTCCATGTTGAACCGGTTTTTCTCGCACTTACTTTTCACGCCCCGTCTAAAAAAGGCCAATGAGATGTAGCATACTACGACGAGCATAACGGTAAATAATAAATTTTTTAAAATTTTATCATGAAGCCTTTTTTAGCATTAAATGTTTATAAGCATATGCAGTGCAGTTCTTGAGTAGTGCAGTCTATAAGTAGTGCAATTTAGAGTACTTAACCCAATATACAATACTATATGTACATTAGACATAGTTATATAGGATGCAGGATAGATAGAAATATAAGCAAACTTACGTCACTTTCCAATATACTCTCCGTTCATCGCAATACATTTTTCAGATCGTTTGACCAGTGCTTCTAGGCCTCTATAAAAATATTTTGAGTCCTTGTTTTTGAAATGGTTAGAAACTGCCTTTTTAATTTCATTATCGTTGTGAAATTCTTTTCCCCTTAGTTCAGATTTCAGTCCTGGAAACAAGAAATAATCCGAAGGAGCTAGATCAGGGCTATATGAAGGATGTTTAATTTGCATGAAGCCACAATTGCGAATTGTTGACTTTGAAATTGCAGCTGTATGGACTGGAGTATTGTCCAGAAGTAATCGTACTCCTCGAATAATTTTTTCCCCTCTTTCTTCAACGATTATCTGGTGTGACTGTCGTAGTAAATTGCTGAAGTATGTTGCGTTTATAACTGTGTTATGCTCCTTAAAATCGATTAGAAGAATACCTTTACAGTCCCAGAAAATAGTAGCCGTGAGCTTCTTTTTGGTTTGAATGACCGCAGATTTTTTAACTAAGAGTTCCCCCTTTCGATGCGCCTCATTAGAATTGCTTTTGATTTTCGGATCATCGTAAGAAATTGTGATTTCATCACCTGTTACAATCGATCGAATTACATCATCCTGATTATTTCCACATAGTTTTAAAAACTCTTGACAACATTCAACGCGACGCTGCATTTGAACTTCCCCAAGACTCCGTGGTACCCATTTTGCAGTAATTTTTGTCATTTGGAAATGTTCGCGAAGAATCTTGAGTACAATTGTTTCTGGAATTCCAGTATTTTCTGCGATCTCTTTTGTTTTCAGTCGACGACCGCTCGTTATATAATTTTGTATTAACTGAATATTTTCTGAAATGGTCGTCGGTTTTGGTCTTTCTTCACGTGGATCATCTTCTAAAGGTTGTATTGCTCGACGAAACAATTTAGACCAATTTTTAATTGTTTCATATGATGGACAAGATTCCCCATAAACTGCAATCATTCTTTCTTTTATTTGCACTGACGTTAGACCTTCTTTACTCAAAAACATAATTACGGCTCTATGTTCAATTCTAGACCTTATCAAAAATTTTTCAACAAAGAATTGTTTTAATAGTTCTGGAAGAAAAGTATTTATCAAAACGATTTAGAATCAAAAACTTAGATGCACTTCAAAAAAAAATCAAAAACAAGTTGAAGAAACAAGATAATGCTCTTGACAGAAATAGTTTGTAAACAAATCAACAAATCAATAGATTTCATATATCGAGTTCATTAAGAAACAAGAAACGGAGGGGCTAGTTTCATACAAAGTGTATAGGAAGAAATTACAGCCACATTTCGTAGCGTGTAGTCAGAGTTGGCTCTCTTGTATTCTCTCTTGTACCGTAATGTCAAAATTGACAGTAGATCGGATGCTATTTTACCTTCATAAAGATCATCACAATCAAATAAAATTGCATTCTGAAAATAGAACCCAGTTAAATTGAGTCAAATAACCAAGCAATTATAGAAGAAAATTGAGTTCATTAGCAAAGTTAATGTCAGATAGATTCTCAAGATATCATAGTTACACTCAAAGTAAATTTTTGGATGTGTGCCTGTGTGCAGTTCATTAAACATTCCGATCATGTATATTCTGTATGCGTTAAAATGTTACTTAATCGCTAGATAAAACGTTTGCCGAGCTACAAATAACGTTTTATGACGAATATGAAACTGTCATTAACGAATCCCAGAGTCAGTCATAGTATATAGGAAATGCAACTATCTCTTCCGGTAAGCAAATAGAAGGAGCTGGGAAACGAGGCACAGCGCATAATTATAAGTTATAGGAGGGACTCATCCAGCCGTAAAATCTACCAGTACCTAAAAGCCAAGTTAGAGCAGTTGAGACAGTTGTGGACACCATTCAATGCAGCCCACCAGGAGTTGTAGCCCAATGCAGGGTCTTATCCGCAACACCCGTATTTTGAAGATCAATACTTCGGCAAGGTCTGTGCAGACTAGACGAAAGTGGAGCAGAATATATAGCAACTTCTGTATACCCTGGAGGCACCATCACCATCCGTACCAGGTGCTTCACCAGGGAAGAGGATGAAGTTCAGCGGACACAGGGTCACACTTCAGCCGACCTCCAACACGTGAAACATCTCATCAGGCGTCATGATGTAGTCACACAGCCGATAGCACATCTCATCGATAGAACAAAAGTATCGAAGTCAGCCAACCAAGACAATTTTATTAAGTGAAATTGGTAACTCTTCAGCGATTTTGAGACGAGACCTGGAGACTGCATCAGCACATCGATGCGAGCACCGACGACGTGGCTGCATTTCGCTACACTCCAAGCAGTTACCTTAACACAGAAGATTCGATCCAAGAGGTGATCATCTTCTTCAACCAATACTTGGCAAGAAGTCCAGCCACAGTTGCGCCCGCCACACAGTCTTCGGTCAGTTTACTAACAATCAAACAGTTTCAAGATTTATTTGAGCAAATGATCCACAATCAACTACTTAGGAGTACCCAAAAAATATGGTACTTAAAAAACAACGTAACTGTGAAGCTGAACACCTGATTCGTCACCTCTACCTCTCTAACGGTACCGACGCCATTGTCTGGGAAACACTACAAGCACGAAATATCAACCTTTTTTTGTGTCATCACTCATCGAAAGGTGGGTATCACACCTTCCAATTGTTAGTGAATCTGATGCATCAATCAAGGAATTCCACGACACAACCAAGTAGAGCTTATTAGAACTGGCAAACTTTGACATCCCAACGGGACGCGGGGATTCCATCATACTTCACCTTCTGCTTAAAAAACTCGGCAGAGCAACACATATGCTGTGTGAACCAATGCATCGACGACCACGCGAAGTACAAACCGTCGACTTTCTTACATTCATGAAAACCAAGTTTCAGTCGGCGGAGGCATTAGGCATCGAGAAACATTTGCAGTCACGAGCGACACCGACATCCCTTGTGTCATCCAATTCGGACGAAAGTTGCAAGGTGTGCAAGGGGATCCACACGCTGCTGAAATTAAGCCCACACGAACGATTCACCACAATCAAGGGTCTTCAGCTATGTATCAACTATGTTAAAACAGACCACGGTGTAAGCAACTGCCCATCAAGAAGCTGCTTTAAGTGTCAAGGTAGGTACAATACATTGCGCCACCAACAGAAGGATTCTAACAAAGCAAAGAAACCAGCGGTGGCCAACAATAACTCCCAGCCTGTCAACCCCAGCGATTCTACTCTTGCAGCCCTCAACAAGGTGATACCTGGCAGCAAGTAAGTTTTGTTGCGCACAGTATCAGCGAATATCACTAATTATGCTGGTTTACCCTAAACCATTCAAAAAACGGCACCCAAGGTAGATTCCTCCCAATCAATCAAAATTGAGGTAAAACTCACAAGAAAGAACAGCCAGAATCAACGAATAGCTAAATCTCTTAAAATCGGTTTCATCCTATATCCATGCTAACAGCAACCTTAATAAATGTATTTCTCCTACCTACCATTAGCACTGCATCTTCACATGAAACGTTTAATATTTTCATCATGGTAAAGCTCATGATCCAGCAACGTTTGGAAATCATTAAAAATTACTACCGAAATTCTGTGTCAGTGGTCGTAACTTAAAAAGCCAATTTTCGGCCGTAATAATCGTCCCACCCGACAGGCTCTGCGTGCCATAAAATTTGAACTCGAACTTATCGAGTCCAAATTTTCACTATTGGGCATTCGGGCGCCGAAAAGACGTCGTATCGCTCGAAGCGAAGGAAATATCGCAGCCGTAAGTGCATCGATTCAGAATGAGCCAAATCAGTCCATTCCGCGTCATTCTCAAGAATTGGGCATCGCTTAGACGACACTGTGGCGTGCTTTGCGAAAGTCACTTGATCGTTTGAAACGCCGAAAGTTCTCCAATTATTAGGCTCTGGCAAGGCTTGAAGAAAATGAAGAATTTCATCGAAAAATTATCTTCAGCGATGAAGTTCAATTCTGGATCAATGACTTTGTTAATAAGCAAAATATGCATTATTGGTCAGCAACAGACCCACATATGCTTCTTGAGACACCGTTGTATCCGCAAAAAATTACTGTTTGGTGTGGCTTTCATGCCGAAGGAGTGGTTGGGCTGTATTTTTTTCGTGTATAATAGCGACCGTCATGTTATCGTCAATGGAGAGCGCTATCGTGTTATGTTGGAAGATTATTTGTGGCCAAAATAGGATGAATTTGACATCAACGATATATAGTTTCAACAAGACCGTGCCACTAGCCGCACCGCCTCATAATCGATTTGTTGAAAGGCGATCTCGAGAGATCGTCCGGCCGAGGCTTTGTCAAGTCACTGGTCTATGCCAACAAAGCCAGCAACTTTAGACGAGCTTGGAGACAACATCTAACGCGAAATTGATAACGTTTCGGTCGAAATGTATGCCAGCGTGATGGAAAATTGGGTCCAAAGAATTAACCGCTGTTCACGAGCTCGTGGTTGTCATATAACCAAAATCGAATTTCATTCATATAATGTTATGCTTAGACTGCACCTGCAACAAATATGAGCTTAAATATTTCTGTGCTTTATTAATAGATAAAATTGTTATGTCCTTAATAGAAAACTCTTTACTTCGAAACAATCGGACAAGTAACGCAAAAAGAACGTAATTACCTTATTTGATCTAAAAAACTATTGAGCGGAATCAGATGGAATTCGAAAAGGTTTTGTGCATCAACCGCGATTCAAGGTCAACTATGCACTCAAACTCTATAGAAATTCATACACCAATCAGTTCATATTGAGCAACTAAACGGAATCTTACACAAGAGAGCCAAAGGAAGAACATATTCTACTAGAACGTCAACACTAGAAATCGTGAGCAATATTTCCAACGAACTTTTCGGGATTCTAGGCTCAGAGTACGCAGCATATCCGGAAGATACAACTAAAAATTCACCAATGAACGAGCATTATCTAGAGGCGCTCAATGAAAAACAATTCTAACTTCTCGAGGTCACTACAAATATTTCCTAAAAGGAGACATATCACATCCAGGAACAATTTAAGACTATAGATGAATACCTGAAACAGCTGTCAGAAGATATAAGCAGTGTAACTCACCAACAAATTTTTACCACATTTTGTTTCCCTGAACCAAGGTGGCACTACACAGTTACCGAGGAACACAAAGGCGTTATGGGATATACTACTCGATTTTAAATACGGCATCATAAATCCATTACTTTTGACTTCGTTACAACTTCAAGAACAAGTAATGCTTCCAAGTCTAAATGTTCCTACTATCCGAATGATAGGGACCGTCTCATTGTACAACACGTTTTCGGTACCAAACCCTATCTGATTTCTCAGCTGAAGTTACCACTAATCAACTCTGAAGGATTTCAGCTGTTCAACTTGACACTTGTCCACAATCAGCGAGCCCAGGCGTCATATTTCAGACAACCATCTACATGATGTCTACTAGTGAATATCCCGAGAAATCAACACTACCCGATCAACGAACACGAGCTGGACAAATGTACAATTACTGAGGAGCGCACATTCCTGTGCGTTCAACATGATCTATTATACAATCGGCAATTCAGCATCAACCAGTGAGAAATCACTATTTTAACCCACGAGGAAGCTTCCTCACTACAATGTGCTTGGGCACCTATCAACAACAGCAACCTTTGGATCCAAACCCACCAACAAATCATGTTTATTTATGCGTTAAACGGAACGTGAGCCTTTGAGACAATATGCGGAAAGGATGTAACCATGCAAACGCTAAAAGCAAGCGGAATGCTACAACTAGAACACCAGTGTGAGATCAAACAAGATACCATGACAATTAGGAGACTAAACCAAAACCAATGTAAGATAAAAGCCATATAGTAGCAATTTGCATATATATTAATCGGTCTTTTTTGAACAACCTCCCGTAAGCTGTCACCAAACTTTGGCAAAAGCAAACGCTTACATGGCGTAATACTCGTATATACTATGTTTCGCATGAAAAAAGAACAAAACGCATTCCCTGCATGCTTAAAATTCATCTTGTACTATTCACTGTACACTGTTCACTGTCGCAAACGGACTTTCGGTCCCCCACCAGACGCGTCCTCAGGTGGCGAATAGAGGGTGCTTTAACCGGCGGGTATGTGGGAAATAAAATACCACTCGTGGATCAAAACCGACTGAATCGAAGCGCTGACAATGCTCCACTAACTATTTACTTATCATAGAACCAGGACAACTGCCTCGGATCGGATTGGATAAACGGCAACGACTATCTTTTGGAACTTGGAATTTCAGATCCTTGAATAAAACAAGTGCATTGCGACAGCTTTTGGATGAAATAAGGAAATATAAAATCAACATCCTCGCACTGCAAGAAACCTGATGGCACGGTGAAGCCATATTTGACATGCAAACGCGCACCGTTTTTAAAAGCGGAAAACTGCAAGGAAGCCATGAGTTCAGAGAGGCTCTCATTGTTGACAGCACATTTAAAGAAATTATCACCGACTTCAAGCTTGATAACGAAGGGATCTGTGCGATTTGTATCAAGAATAAATTCTTTAATGTCTGACTGGTTAACTGCCACGTGCCTACTAAAGACAAGAAAGAGGTAAGGATGAATTTTACAGCACCCTAGAATGCACTGTCAACACATTGCCGTCAAACGATATTAAAATTGTTCTAGTTGACTTTAGCGAAAAAATTTGACAAAAAACGGCACATAGAGGAACAATCGGAGGATACAGCCTCCATGCAGAGACCAGCTACAACGGACAACATCTGAAAAACTCAGCTACCAGTAGAGGCTTCACAGTAAGCTCCACACATTTTCCACATCGAGACATCCATAAGAGAACGTGGACATCCCCAGACGATCGCACATTCAAACACCAGCCCTCGACATCCCAACGGGACGCGGGGATTCCATCATACTTCACCTTCTGCTTAAAAAACTCGGCAGAGCAACACATATGCTGTGTGAACCAATGCATCGACGACCACGCGAAGTACAAACCGTCGACTTTCTTACATTCATGAAAACCAAGTTTCAGTCGGCGGAGGCATTAGGCATCGAGAAACATTTGCAGTCACGAGCGACACCGACATCCCTTGTGTCATCCAATTCGGACGAAAGTTGCAAGGTGTGCAAGGGGATCCACACGCTGCTGAAATTAAGCCCACACGAACGATTCACCACAATCAAGGGTCTTCAGCTATGTATCAACTATGTTAAAACAGACCACGGTGTAAGCAACTGCCCATCAAGAAGCTGCTTTAAGTGTCAAGGTAGGTACAATACATTGCGCCACCAACAGAAGGATTCTAACAAAGCAAAGAAACCAGCGGTGGCCAACAATAACTCCCAGCCTGTCAACCCCAGCGATTCTACTCTTGCAGCCCTCAACAAGGTGATACCTGGCAGCAAGTAAGTTTTGTTGCGCACAGTATCAGCGAATATCACTAATTATGCTGGTTTACCCTAAACCATTCAAAAAACGGCACCCAAGGTAGATTCCTCCCAATCAATCAAAATTGAGGTAAAACTCACAAGAAAGAACAGCCAGAATCAACGAATAGCTAAATCTCTTAAAATCGGTTTCATCCTATATCCATGCTAACAGCAACCTTAATAAATGTATTTCTCCTACCTACCATTAGCACTGCATCTTCACATGAAACGTTTAATATTTTCATCATGGTAAAGCTCATGATCCAGCAACGTTTGGAAATCATTAAAAATTACTACCGAAATTCTGTGTCAGTGGTCGTAACTTAAAAAGCCAATTTTCGGCCGTAATGATCGTCCCACCCGACAGGCTCTGCGTGCCATAAAATTTGAACTCGAACTTATCGAGTCCAAATTTTCACTATTGGGCATTCGGGCGCCGAAAAGACGTCGTATCGCTCGAAGCGAAGGAAATATCGCAGCCGTAAGTGCATCGATTCAGAATGAGCCAAATCAGTCCATTCCGCGTCATTCTCAAGAATTGGGCATCGCTTAGACGACACTGTGGCGTGCTTTGCGAAAGTCACTTGATCGTTTGAAACGCCGAAAGTTCTCCAATTATTAGGCTCTGGCAAGGCTTGAAGAAAATGAAGAATTTCATCGAAAAATTATCTTCAGCGATGAAGTTCAATTCTGGATCAATGACTTTGTTAATAAGCAAAATATGCATTATTGGTCAGCAACAGACCCACATATGCTTCTTGAGACACCGTTGTATCCGCAAAAAATTACTGTTTGGTGTGGCTTTCATGCCGAAGGAGTGGTTGGGCTGTATTTTTTTCGTGTATAATAGCGACCGTCATGTTATCGTCAATGGAGAGCGCTATCGTGTTATGTTGGAAGATTATTTGTGGCCAAAATAGGATGAATTTGACATCAACGATATATAGTTTCAACAAGACCGTGCCACTAGCCGCACCGCCTCATAATCGATTTGTTGAAAGGCGATCTCGAGAGATCGTCCGGCCGAGGCTTTGTCAAGTCACTGGTCTATGCCAACAAAGCCAGCAACTTTAGACGAGCTTGGAGACAACATCTAACGCGAAATTGATAACGTTTCGGTCGAAATGTATGCCAGCGTGATGGAAAATTGGGTCCAAAGAATTAACCGCTGTTCACGAGCTCGTGGTTGTCATATAACCAAAATCGAATTTCATTCATATAATGTTATGCTTAGACTGCACCTGCAACAAATATGAGCTTAAATATTTCTGTGCTTTATTAATAGATAAAATTGTTATGTCCTTAATAGAAAACTCTTTACTTCGAAACAATCGGACAAGTAACGCAAAAAGAACGTAATTACCTTATTTGATCTAAAAAACTATTGAGCGGAATCAGATGGAATTCGAAAAGGTTTTGTGCATCAACCGCGATTCAAGGTCAACTATGCACTCAAACTCTATAGAAATTCATACACCAATCAGTTCATATTGAGCAACTAAACGGAATCTTACACAAGAGAGCCAAAGGAAGAACATATTCTACTAGAACGTCAACACTAGAAATCGTGAGCAATATTTCCAACGAACTTTTCGGGATTCTAGGCTCAGAGTACGCAGCATATCCGGAAGATACAACTAAAAATTCACCAATGAACGAGCATTATCTAGAGGCGCTCAATGAAAAACAATTCTAACTTCTCGAGGTCACTACAAATATTTCCTAAAAGGAGACATATCACATCCAGGAACAATTTAAGACTATAGATGAATACCTGAAACAGCTGTCAGAAGATATAAGCAGTGTAACTCACCAACAAATTTTTACCACATTTTGTTTCCCTGAACCAAGGTGGCACTACACAGTTACCGAGGAACACAAAGGCGTTATGGGATATACTACTCGATTTTAAATACGGCATCATAAATCCATTACTTTTGACTTCGTTACAACTTCAAGAACAAGTAATGCTTCCAAGTCTAAATGTTCCTACTATCCGAATGATAGGGACCGTCTCATTGTACAACACGTTTTCGGTACCAAACCCTATCTGATTTCTCAGCTGAAGTTACCACTAATCAACTCTGAAGGATTTCAGCTGTTCAACTTGACACTTGTCCACAATCAGCGAGCCCAGGCGTCATATTTCAGACAACCATCTACATGATGTCTACTAGTGAATATCCCGAGAAATCAACACTACCCGATCAACGAACACGAGCTGGACAAATGTACAATTACTGAGGAGCACACATTCCTGTGCGTTCAACATGATCTATTATACAATCGGCAATTCAGCATCAACCAGTGAGAAATCACTATTTTAACCCACGAGGAAGCTTCCTCACTACAATGTGCTTGGGCACCTATCAACAACAGCAACCTTTGGATCCAAACCCACCAACAAATCATGTTTATTTATGCGTTAAACGGAACGTGAGCCTTTGAGACAATATGCGGAAAGGATGTAACCATGCAAACGCTAAAAGCAAGCGGAATGCTACAACTAGAACACCAGTGTGAGATCAAACAAGATACCATGACAATTAGGAGACTAAACCAAAACCAATGTAAGATAAAAGCCATATAGTAGCAATTTGCATATATATTAATCGGTCTTTTTTGAACAACCTCCCGTAAGCTGTCACCAAACTTTGGCAAAAGCAAACGCTTACATGGCGTAATACTCGTATATACTATGTTTCGCATGAAAAAAGAACAAAACGCATTCCCTGCATGCTTAAAATTCATCTTGTACTATTCACTGTACACTGTTCACTGTCGCAAACGGACTTTCGGTCCCCCACCAGACGCGTCCTCAGGTGGCGAATAGAGGGTGCTTTAACCGGCGGGTATGTGGGAAATAAAATACCACTCGTGGATCAAAACCGACTGAATCGAAGCGCTGACAATGCTCCACTAACTATTTACTTATCATAGAACCAGGACAACTGCCTCGGATCGGATTGGATAAACGGCAACGACTATCTTTTGGAACTTGGAATTTCAGATCCTTGAATAAAACAAGTGCATTGCGACAGCTTTTGGATGAAATAAGGAAATATAAAATCAACATCCTCGCACTGCAAGAAACCTGATGGCACGGTGAAGCCATATTTGACATGCAAACGCGCACCGTTTTTAAAAGCGGAAAACTGCAAGGAAGCCATGAGTTCAGAGAGGCTCTCATTGTTGACAGCACATTTAAAGAAATTATCACCGACTTCAAGCTTGATAACGAAGGGATCTGTGCGATTTGTATCAAGAATAAATTCTTTAATGTCTGACTGGTTAACTGCCACGTGCCTACTAAAGACAAGAAAGAGGTAAGGATGAATTTTACAGCACCCTAGAATGCACTGTCAACACATTGCCGTCAAACGATATTAAAATTGTTCTAGTTGACTTTAGCGAAAAAATTTGACAAAAAACGGCACATAGAGGAACAATCGGAGGATACAGCCTCCATGCAGAGACCAGCTACAACGGACAACATCTGAAAAACTCAGCTACCAGTAGAGGCTTCACAGTAAGCTCCACACATTTTCCACATCGAGACATCCATAAGAGAACGTGGACATCCCCAGACGATCGCACATTCAAACACCAGCATCCTCGACCCGCGCTTGATCCGCCAAACTGCCATTGATTCGGATCACTATCTTATAAGGGTAAATTTCCGATGCCACATATCCAAGAGCTGTAAACAAGGAGCATCAGTTACTCCAAAGTACCAGATACACTTGCTAAATGATGGCTCGGTAACGTCCACATACGTGTCAGTGCTAGAAAATCGCACCAACATATCGCCAGAGGCGGGAGAAAGTAATGATGACATCAAAACCATGTGGAAGACAGTAAGGGATGCAGTAACAGAACAGCCGAAGAGGCCTTTGGGCACAAGCCAAAGAAAAGTAGGAACGACGAAGAATGCAAGGAAGCGATTGAAAAAAGGAACCAGGCAAAAAAATAATATATCCAGCGGCCATCTCGGGCCAAAGAAAAATAATATAAAACCCTTCAACGTCAAGCCAAAAAAAAACAGAAGAAAGAAACGGCTGGCCATCAACACCAAGATCGAACAGTTAAACGAAAACATGACCGTACATGAAGTCAGATCGGCGTATGCCTCTATCAAACAACTAAGAGACGGCTTCAACCCACAAACAAGTCTTTGCGAAAGTATACAAGAGCAATCATAGACAACCCAGTTGAAATTAAAAACAGGCGGCTGCAATATAACAACGGCAATGGCAGGACAAGAAGAGATTATAGTCGTACTATGAAGGTATTATAGGAGAGTATCAGGGAGGCTTTCGAAGTGGACGGTCTGAAATAGACCAAATATTCTCAGTAAATCAGGTGCTCGAAAAGTGCTGGGAATATAGCATAGATGTGCATCAACTCTTTGTAGACTTCAAGCTAGTATACGATAGTGTCGACAGAAATGCACTGTACAAAATAATACTTGACTTTGGAGTCTAAACAAAACTAGTCCGTATGGTCAAGATCACGATGCTAAACACAGAATCCATACGGTCAGGTAAACGGTGAACTGATGGAATGCTTTATAACGGAATCAGACTTAAAACAAGGGGATGGATTGCCCCAATGTTCTTCAATTTTGCGCTGGAACACGTTATCAGGAAGACATCAGCTGAAACCTCGGGTACACTAATGTTCAAGTCCACACAATTGGCAGCATATGCTGATGACATCAATATCATGGTACGTTCAATATTAGATACAAAAGGAGCATTTCTGAGCCTAGAATCTGAACCAAACTGCATTGGCCTACGATTAAATGAAACCGGAACTAAATTCATGACTCAAACGAGGAAAAAACTCCGGTTAGACAAAACCTGGCCGTAGGCGACTACAACCTTGAAAAAGTGGATAACTTTATCTACCTTGAAGCAAACCTACATAGAAGAGGCGTCGGAAAGGACAAGATTGGACGCCGTGTATCACTCCGTACTTCTTATCCTAAAGTCCAGAGTTGGGCACAGGCAATACAAGCTCCACATTAACAAAACACTAGTCAAACCTGTGCTGTTATATAGAATTGAACATAGACCCTGACGAGCGACACATCTAAATGCAAAGTACACCGGTAAATCTACGGCTCAGTTAATCAAGGAACAGGGTCAAGGTTGCGTTACAACGACGAGTTTTATGAACTATTTGACGATCCACCTGTTTCCTCTTGTGTAAGGTAACGTAAATTGCAATGGCGTCTATATTACATGCGCGTGCTACGACCATGAATGAACGTCAAGTGCCGACTGCCGTTGCGCAACGTATTATCATTCGTTTTTTAGTGTGGGAAGGCGTTAAAAACACGGAAATTTTTCTGCGTTTGCGAAATCAGTTTGGTATTGATTGCCTGAGTAAGGCTGCTGTATTTAAATGGGCCAAAGCATTCAAGGATGGTTGCGAAACCTTCGAGAATGAGTCGCATGATCGTCGACCGCGAACCAGCCTCACACCAGACAACATTTGCCGCGTAGAACAACTCATTTTGGAGGACCGTAGGATGAATGTTCGAGACATTTCAGCTAAAATCGGCATCAGTATTGGTAGAATAGAGTCTATCATCCACGAACACCTTCAATATCGCAAAATAACGGTTCGATGGGTTCCTAAACTGTTGAACTTCGAGCAATTATTCACGCGGTTGGAAGTTTGTCGCCGCTTGCTGACGCGATACGAAGTGGAAGGGGATGGTTTTCTAACGCCTGACTTTACTACAGACCAGACATGGGCACACTTTTACACTCCTGAAAGCAAGGTGTCGTCTAAAAAGTGGAAGAAGGAGGAAGTGGCGCCAGTCAAAGCGAAGGCAACCAGGCCCGCGGGTAAGGTTATGTGTAGTGTGGTCTGAGGCCGGTGGGGCGTGCTGTACGTCGATTTCCTGCACACCCAACGTTCCATCAATGCTGCATACTACTTTAACCTTCTGAAAGTACATGTAAAGCCGGCTTACCACTCGAAACGGAGGAGCATTCCAGCAAGAAGTGCGATTCTTCTCTAGGATAACGCGTGCTTTCATACCGCGCGTCTCACGCTCGATCCAATATCGGAATTGGGGTGGGAGGTACTGGAACAATTCAAAGTCCATAGTTGATAATTGTTGCACAAATTTTAGGTCAGTACTTAAAACCCTTGCCAAAGTTATTTTAGATGTTCATGTTTGAAAATTGTTTGTTAATGTTGTAAAAAATTTATTTTCCCAATTACGCAAATTAAAAAACAACAACAAAACAAACAAAAAGCGTTTTGTAGTTATAAAGCATATATATATTTCGAGGGCAAGTGTTCCCTCTTCATCAGTGTCCTACTCTATAGCCTAGTAAACATTTTACCTCACTTAAATACCTAAACATTTTAGCTCCTGTCATCAGTAGACCTAGCTTAATTATACTCACTAATCCTACTACTTATTTGGACATTTGATTATCTTTTTTTCAACTCACATAAACTAATTATATAACTTGTTCCGTTGTTTCCTCAGAATTTATCCTAATAAAAGTTACTAAAATTACTATTACCCTTAACAAATATTACTTATCCCTAATTACCTCGAACATTTTGGAATAGCCGTTTCCTAAATCAGCGTCTAGCCGTAGACTTTCTGGTTGTCTCAATATCCATAGACTTTCGTAAGCGTCTAATTTCCTGACACTATTCACATCTTGTACGACTTGCAGATCTTCTCAATCAATCTTGTGATTATTCGATACGATGTGCCTCGCAACCGATGATTTGATTGCTTTAATAGGTCCATGTTTAGAAATGAACTTCTCCGCTTCCTTGATGTGTTCATTAAATCTCGTTTCAACTGAGTGCCTTGTTTGTCCTATTTAGTTTTTTTTGCATACTTTCCACGTGATCTAATAAATTCCGCATTTTTCCTCCTTGAGCCTCCTGTCCTTCGTTGTGCCTAATCTTGTTTCAAGTTTTGAGTTTTTGCTGGTAGGTATTGCCGCGATGTTCGCCGTCTTCAATATCTTTTTGATTCGCCCAAAAACGTTAGAGTATGTTATCGCTGCTCTCTGGGTGTTCTCCAATTGTCTGTTCTGTACGAATAACGTAGAGAAAGATTCCGCTTTGAATCTCCTTTCCATTTTGCTCATGATAGAGGTCACCAATCCCGTATCGTATCCGTTGATTTCCGCCGTATCAAATATGAACTTACGCTCCTGATCATACCGTTCGTTGGTTAGAGGGGTAGTTAACATCCTGTGCATCCAGCTGTTGTAGGTTGCCATTTTAGTTGCGTGAGAGTGGTGCGATGTCGCTGGTATTGTTCTCCGTGTATTGATTTTCGGTAAATGTCAAGTTCTACACCGTTCATCTCCCTGATCATTCTTAGGTCCAAAAGCTACTTGATTCGTTCCTCCTCCATAGTGAACGACATATTTTTAACCGACTTCCAAAAGAAAGAAGGTTATCAATTCATTGCGTATATTTTTTTTTTTTGCTTTTTTTTTGTATGTTCACGCATAACTTTTGAACGGAGATGAATAGAAGAGTCCTGTTTTTGGGAAATGATACGT
>OZ017738.1:467549139-467634139 GCA_963969285.1 Odontomyia ornata | reverse complement strand
TAAAACTGTTTACTAATATGATAAAATTGGATCACTACCTGAAACTGGAACATCAATCACATGTTCCAAAACCAGTGAAGACAGGATAATTGTTAGGAGACATCCGCATAATCCGATCCCAGATAAAACGTAGGCACCAGTCTCCAAACCACAACACAGACAACATGTATTCAATGGCTGCTTCATTTTGATGAGTTTATGTTCTTTTTTTATCACACACTGTCTGCTTTCAACAAAACAAAATCAAGTACAAGCTTGGAAGCACCCAACCAACACGCACCGCAAACGCGAAACGACTCTGCGTAATCTTTAAATCGAACTGAAAGCGCAGATTCCTCAGGAACCAGCTTATATGATAGCTTTCACGTCTATTTTGTTTTATTCGACTAACACAAAATGCAAACTTTTCGTAAGGCAGAAAGTAATATGAACTGGGCGCTGTGTATTCTGGGAATTCCGAGCCAACAAATAGCTCTGGCGCATTAAACGTAATTGTGCGTCTTACTCATTTTGAGGCGGAAGATGATATTGATAAGGACCGTAAAAAAAATCACGTCGTAAAAAGTTAGGAAGGAATTGTTGATAAATATTTGATATAGTGAATAAAAATGCTCAAATTATTATTTGTTAATACAAAAGACAGGGAACTAGACATTTAGCCATTGATATACCACACAACCTAAGGAAACTTTAAAGAACTCTGCCTGGTTGGTTTTCTAAGACCACCCGCATATTGTAAGAAATTGCCTGTCATCAAATTTCTGATGTCACTCCACACACTCATCAGACATTTTGTTTAGGGTGACCATCTGACCTGAGTACAAAATACGGACCCCTCTATTTTTTTGGCGAAAGAGCTAAAAAAAACAAAGGTCATCAACTCTGTATCTCATTTTCCTAGATGGCGGTAGCTGAAATTTCAAATGCATATAGGAAAATTTGAAGATTTTAATCGTAGTAGTCTTTGCGTATAGACGTCTTTTAAATCGCTCCTGTCAAAAGTTTTCAAAAATTAAATTAATTTTTTAAAAACGTTAGTCCGAAGTTAATTTTTATCGGAAAATATCTTATATTGTCGAAGTAATCGACTCAGGAAATTTCTATCGAATATTTTTACTTCGATTGGTAACGAAAAACAAATTCACAAAGAAAATTTCGCCGCTGGTATGGAGGAGCCCGACGGCTTCCCACCGTTGGGGCAACCTGGGGAAACGACGAATGGGAAACTGGCGACAATCACCAAAAGAAAGCATAACGAAGAAAACTCCGCAGATGGAGGGTGCAAGCTGCAAATAATAGCGGACAATCAACTAATGGCCAAATTGCAGAATGAAAATGATGAACTAAGGCAAGAGATACAGTCTCTCAAGGATCTTTTCAAGAAAGGGATGAAGCCTCAAAAAACGCAGCCACAAAATCAATGGCAACAGGTAACAAAGCCGAAGAAAAGTACAAAGCAAGCAATTCCAGAGGAAGTTCTAAGTGCTGGTGGCGCAAACGAGAGCCAAAATTATTTTGCAGCGCTGGAGGGATTAACCGAAGATATGGAAATCGAAGAAAACATCGGAGGTAATTTTAATCAAGATAATGACGTTAATTTTATTCAATATTTAAAGAACAAAAATAAGGAGAAAAAACCAGCCCGCAGTTCTGCTGGTTCCTCTGAAAAAGCTTCCAACAAGACAAAAAAAGTTCCGCCAATCAACGTGTTCGGACAAACCGGGAAAGATATGGTTCGGTTATTGGCAGCCGAAAATAAACTGGCGAATTTCGAAATCAAAAGAGTTAATGCCGAAAAATTAACTATAAGGACGAAATCACTGGTTGATTTCAAGTCAGCCAAAGATGCGCTGATTTCTGGGGAGGTTCCACACTTCACCTATACCCCAAAAAGTGAAAAGAATCAGACCTTCTTGTTGAAGGGTTTGGACAGCGGAGAGGAAACGGTCGATCTTCTTCAGGTGCTCAAGGAGGCTGCACCAGATATTGTTTTTGTTTCAGTCAAAGCCTTTGCGCCAAGAAGGTCGACCATAGAAAGGAAGAATTCACCACTTTACCTGGTGCAAATTGCAAATAAGAGCAGTCCAAGTGCCCTTCAACAAATAAGGTACTTGAATTTCAGAGTGGTGAGGTGGGAACGACTCCAGAAAAGAGAAGTCAACCAGTGTTACCGGTGTCAAAGATTTGGACATTCGGCTGCCAATTGTGCCATGCACTATCGTTGCGTTAAATGCAAAGACGTTCATGCTCCCGGTGAGTGCAAATTGGCTCAGACGGAGCCTAAAGAAAAATTATACTGCGTTAACTGCGGTGTTTTTGGTCACCCAGCATCATATCGAGGATGCTCCCGATATCAAGATGCAAAAGTTAAATTTGCTCCAAAGCAAACACAAGTACATCGTAATATAATACCTTCCAACTTCGTCAAGCCCGGAGTATCATTTGCACTCGCCGCTAGAGGACCAGCAGAAAATGCTGGAAATAATGTAAATAATGTAAGTGGCAATAATGAGCTGCTTCTCAAAATTTACCAGCAACTTAATTCTTTATCGAAGAGAATCGACAAACAGGATTCAAAAATTAACTTTGCTTTTCAGCGTTTAGGTCTTTCAAATGCCTAATAATAACTTGTCACCCAGTCATATTCCCATAGATAGGCTTCGCCTCATATCGATCAACGTCAACTCTATCGTTGCCATACATCGACGTGATTATCTCCTTGAATTCATTGTCAAGCAAAAGCCTGACATCATACTTCTCACTGAAACCCACCTCAATTCATGGCATTCCATGGAATTCAAGATTTTGCATTCGTAAGAAACGATAGGGTAATAGGTGATGGGGGAGGTGGCACCGGGATATTGGTTAGAAGACCCTATTGTTTCCAAAATATTGAAAAAGTCGAATTCAAAAACTTTGAATTTCTTGAAGTGTCCATCATCAAAATTTCACTGCCAGGTGGGGATAACCTCTTCGTTATCTCTGCCTATGCAACTGGTCAAAATGTTCTCAAGTTCAAGGAGGAATTCAATTCCTTGTTTGAAATATTCGAATTGAACAGGCTGCATAGTTATTATATTTTTGCCTGTGACCTGAATGCCAAGCATACATCATGGCTGAACGCCACCAATAATCCAAGAGGTGTATTCCTGAAATCATGGATAACAGAGAACCAAATTGAATACAGGTGCAACCTATATGGGTCGGAGCTCCCAACATACCCTAGGACAAATTCATATTTGGACCTCTGCATTGCTGACGCAAGACTTGAATTCAGCTTTAATAGTCCTCAACGGAAACTGCAGGTGCTTCCTTACGATAGCGACCGTAACGCAATCGTAATGGAAATCAATCATCAAAGGGATGATTTCTTCCTCATTCCAGTTCAACATGAAAACCATCGGTTGAATTTCAAAAAAAACAGACTGGGGAAAGTTTCAAAAGAAGTTTAATCGGGAGTACCAGAAGCAATGTCCCTCTTCTGGTGATGGCAACGCTTGCTCAATGGTTCCTAATAACAGAAATCTAACTGACGATGAAATAGATCTCTATTTGTCGAAGTTAGAGAAGCTGACATTGTAAACGATTGAGAAAGTTGTTCCCAAGATTAAACATCGAAACAATATGGAAGAATATGAAACTCCAACCATCGCAAGGTTGAAAAGATTGAAAAGCCTTCTTCTCACCCGCGTCAACAATATTTATCGACGATTTTTGGACTACAACCATCCCTCGTTGGCTTTGTTGAAATTACATCTGAAGAATGTCCGGAACTTAATCCCTTCATAATTCAGGAGTGAGGTCAGCAATCAATGGGTGGAAAAACTGAGGGGTATTAGCCCACAGGACCCAGATGGCGTTTTCGCGAAAGTGAATAGCTTATTCCGCAGGAAGTCTCGAGTGAAGGTATCGAATCTTGAAGTCGCTAGTGATGAGATAAATCTTCTCGATAGAGCTGGTATCGAAATTGATAGTACGACTCCGGATAGAAATGGAAACAGGATTATATGTGATGGATTGCAGAAACTTGCCCTGATTGGAACACATTTTGAATTGGTTCATCTGCCAAGCCCAGAGAGAAGGAATGAAATATTTTCGGAGGTCGTTGAAGCAAAAGTTTCCGACTTCAAATCAAGCCTGAACGGCCAATCAATTCTTCATTTCGATGAAATATTAACATCTGACCTCATACCGAGCTTGAATCTTATTGATTATTTTGTCAGCTATGAAGACTTGTGTTTCATATTTCGCAGGATAAACAACAAGAAATCATGTGGTACTGACGGTATTCCAAATATAGTTCTCCGACATTTGCCTGAGGTTGCTATTAGGAATTATTGCATATTGTTCAACAACATGTTGAACAATTCATATTTCCCAAATGAGTGGAAAAAGGCTAAGGTATTTCCAATCTTGAAGAAAGGAAAAGAATCTTCATGCCCTAAAAGCTATCGCCCAATCAGCTTGCTGCCTAACATCAGCAAGGTGTTTGAAGTGATACTCAACAGAGCATTAAACGCCCACATTGAGAAATATGAGTTGATGCCGAATTGCCAATTTGGTTTTCGTGCCAGGCATTCGACCATACATGCAATAACGAAAGTAACCTCAGACATCTGTTGGTAACTAAATGATAGACAATGTGTTGGAGCATGTCTCATTGATATGGAGAAAGCCTTCGATACGGTGTGGCTAGATGGACTAGTTTTTAAACTCCTTCAGGACAAGTTCCCCAGACACCTTGTCGCCATGATGTGCAATATGTTATACGGGAAACCATGTGTTGTAACTGATGGAAATCTGACAACAATGCGCGAATTCAAGGTCTTGAATGGTCTACAGCAGGGAACAGTTACTGCGCCCCTGCTTTTCTCAATATTCATTCGCAAGCTATTGAACAGCTTTGATTTTAATGTCTCGCCAACGCGATCATTGGTAGCGTTTGCTGATGATCTGATCATCTATACGGCAGACCGAAAAGCTACAATAGTTCAGAGCAATCTCCAAAAAATGTTTAATGATGTGCAGCTCTACACCGACAATTGGCGAATGAAAATCAATGCGCAGAAGTGCGAAACAATTTTGTTTCGGACAACGCTGCAGGGGGCCAGTCAAGACCTGAAACGTAATTGGAAGGATTTCCACATCATGGCTGGTGAGGGTAGTTCAGAACGGGTTCCACATTAATCCTGTGCTCGATACCTCGGTGTTCATCTCGATCAGTATCTGTACTATACTGAACAAGTCAAAATCATGCTCAGTAAAGCACTAAACGTAGTCATGGCCTTTCGGCGACTCTTTCATTCCAGATACATTGATCAAAAAGTCAAAGTTATTTGTTACAAGACCCTGGTTAGACCAGTTTTGACATAAGGATGCCAGATCTGGTACAACCAGAGTGCTAGTACAATGGAAAGATTAAGAGTTTTCGAAAGGAAATGTCTTCGTGCATGTACTGGTTTCTACAGAAAGCCTGAGACGGATTGGAAGCACTATATATCGAATAGAAAAATTTATCAAACCGCTCAAGTGACAAGAGTCGATATCTTCATATTGAAACTTCTTCGGAATCATATCGCAAGATCTGTAACTGTGAGTAAAAACCCTTGGATTTCACAGCCGTTCAACCCTACAGACGGGTATATTGTGACTTGCCCCACTACTGGCTTCGTTCCTCCAGAAGCATTCGTGTATTTGGACATGAATCGATATGTTTTTGATTCTGACGGCGTCCCAGTCATATATCACATACATCGACGGGCCACCGATAAGAAGATAAAATATCCTCCGAATCTGAGTTCACGAGACCAACAATTCCAATGGAGATACTCATTTGCTAGATTCGTTGAGGTTGGTTGAGCTGAGATGGAACAATCTAGGTATTGGTGGCTGAATGACAATGTCTAAATTATTCGTGTTTATTTTCTGTTTTTGTGCTATTTCTCTTTACTTAGTTTTTTAGATTCATCTGATTATTGCTACATCTAGTATTGTCGTCTATTTGTATTATAAATTAAGTATAGGTTTCAATATAAGGTAACGTTTTTTTTTTTTTTTTGATTGAACTTATTTAGAATTAGGGTGTAACATATTAGGTATAGGATATAAGTTCATTGTTGTGTTAGTAACATAAGTAATTTTTGAATAATGCTGGTTGGTTTTTTTCTCCTTTTTCCAATTGAATCAAAAAATATGAAATAATCTTAATTAATTTAAATTTGCAAGTGTATTTTTTTCATTAAATGTGTTTAACTGATAACGTATAAATTTAGAGAGCCATTCGGGCCATTAAGTTTTTTTTATAGTTTTATTGTTTGGAATTTGCTTTATCTTCTTTTAAAAATTTATAACGATTGGTATTAAATAAAGCGCATTTGAAATTGAAATTGAAATAGGAAAATTTGAATGTAAAATAAGAATCAACACTATTTCCAAGTAAAACGAGAGTTTATCAATCAAAAAATGTTAACATTTTTGTTTTTACAACGTACAAAAAATTTAGTATTTCTCACCGCTTCCAATTTTTCTCAATAACGCAGGATTTTTTTCCAAATAAGAGTGAAATTGCAGACAATCGAATTTCCTAAAATTATATTGAACAAGAATGAGTTTTTTTTCAAATTTTCGAAAAGAAATTTGCTTCTTTCGTCGGTCCATTGAATGTTGACAAACGAGAAAACACGTTCACAATTAGCATTGTGACTGGGAATGACAAAAAACTATTGCGCAATTTTGACAATCTCCGAACAAGTTTCCAGACAATTATTTTGACTGAGAAAATCACACATTTTTGCACTGCTGCATTTGTTGAAAAATTCATCTTTTGAATCCTTCGAAGCCAGAAAGTTTTTCAAATTCACAAATTGATTGAATAATTTCGAATCATCGTTGACAATATTTTTCGATGCGAGAAATTCGACAGTTCTTTCCATTGATTCATAGTTTAACTTTTTCCCGGGCTTAAAATCCAACCATTCAAAATTTTTTAAAATTCGCAATGACTCACTCCATTTGAGTAAATATTGGTTGGATTGTTGATACACAGAAAGCATGGATTCGATGAATTTATTGCATTCAGTTTCTTTACCTTCATTTTCAAGCGTTCTCAATTTCTGTTTCACTATGAATGGAATGAATTTCGAATCAAATCTGTTACTTAAAATCTCCGAAATTTCATCAATAACATTCAGCACTTCCAAAACAGAATTCTCTTCCCTTTCAACTTTTTTGATATTATCGTGAAAAATAGTCATGAATGAACTAATGAGCAACAATTGAAGTTCTGCAAAATCGTCGTTGAAAAATCTTTCTAAAACTACAGGTGGTTGGTCAATTGACTTAAAGTACGATTGCAGGGCTGGAAATAATTGCAATATTCTGTCAATGCATGGAGCGAGACTGAGCCATCGAGTTATGACGTGCGATAACAAAACTCGGTACTCGATTTCAACAAAATCACAAAAGCCCTTCAATTCATTAGTTCTGACGGTGTAAATAGAAAAATGCTTTAAGATTTTCCCAACAATCGACTCTATGTCAAAAGAACCGAATCGGTCTAAGCCGTGATGGCCAGAATTATGCAATATATGACCGGGACATCCAATTCCAACAAGATTAGCATTTTTCTCAAATTCTGTCCATCATGTTTATCCAATTCCTCTGTGATCATGGTAGCAATTGTTTCAGATGTTTCACTTTTTGTTTCCTTGACATTTAACAATCTAACAACTATGCCTCCTTTATCAGGATCAAAGAATTGCACAATCAAAGGGAACATTTTTAGACTACCATG
The DNA here is from genome assembly GCA_963969285.1 of Odontomyia ornata. Taxonomy (NCBI): domain Eukaryota; kingdom Metazoa; phylum Arthropoda; class Insecta; order Diptera; family Stratiomyidae; genus Odontomyia; species Odontomyia ornata. Next base: position 467,626,347 of record OZ017738.1, on the reverse strand, counting down.
ATTACTCGAATCAGTCCCAATACGAAAAAAAGGCATGTTCTTCAAATCTTGAAGGATTGTTTCGATAGAATGACCGGACAAAATTCCATTAACGATCGCTTCCACTTTTGTGCGAGCGCAAGAAATGTTTTTTCCTACTTTTGAATCGCTGAAAAGTTTGCACATTAGTTGACTGGTGCAGTCCATGGATCTATAGCTTTGATGATGCCTGACAGTATGAAACGCCATAATTCCTTCAGCGGCCCACACTGCTAGCGCTTCTGGTGTTGACTTGTTGTAGGTGAATTTTTTCATAGAAATCGTAGTTGATGCTGTCTGCACATTGTTCTCGTGCTTGGTAATTTTCAAATGTACCTCCAAATCACGTCTCCCTACAGCAATAAAAATGAGCTTTTTTTTCAAATGTATTATAATATTAAAATTAAATGAAAAAAGAATTGTGATGCAATAGGTATTCTTAGGTAAAGAATCGAAAGTGTAAAAGTAAGTACCCTGTACCCTACACCCTTTTTTTACATATTCCAAACACAAACACCCTTATCAAATACAGTAACAATAAACAAAAAAAAAGATTCCACCAGCAAAAAACAATACAAACCACTATTTGTTACTGAAACTTCTTTATCGCAAACTATGCAATGAGCAAAACATTCACTTTTGCCATCGCAAAAACTACTTGCAAATTCCCTGCGCAAATCATCTGTAAATGTACATTTGCGTTTATTTGCTGTACTTTCACTGCTACTGCCTTTTCTTTTCGGTGGCTTTGACATGTTTGGAGATTTCGAAAAGCTATTATTTTTTGCTTCTGCAAAATCTGCAATAAATAAACACGAAATATTTAGAACGCTACGAATCATGGTCGAAAATAATGTATAATTTTATACTGACACGGGGATTATTGAGCAATGGAACACTGATTCACTGATTGCAATCAACTTACAATTTTATAAAATAAAATGAATGGAAATGTCAAAACACGTTCAACGGGTTCAACGCCACTCACACAACTATACACTTACATATACACATTTCGTTCGTATGCACACGCGTCACTGTCGATACACGCAACCGCGTACAATTTTTTTTTGTGCAAAATTGGAAAAAATACGGACATTGATTGAAAAATACGGACATACGGACACGGAGCTAAAAATACGGACATGTCCGTATAAATACGGACGGATGGTCACTCTGATTTTGTTCCGGTGTCAGTTTGCAATTTACGGCCTGCATTTACGCTTACGCTACAGGTCAAAATAATGGACGACGAAAAGTTACTTACAGTTGCGTTACTTCGTCATTCAGTGAGGAAAACACGTCGATACTATCCTTGGAATATCAAAACATTGCAATGACAGCCAGTTTTACATGAAACATGTGAGACTCCGAAATTATCCAGCGAAATTTTTCGATTTCTATCGAATGTGCATAAGATCGTTCGATGAACTACTTCCCGGGATACGAGAAAAAACATTTAAGATGGATACAGTATTTCGAAATGCACTATCCTGCGAAGAAAAATTAGCTAAGTCAAAGTCAAAGTCAAAAGCGCTTTATTTGATACCAATCGTTATAAATTTTTAAAAGAACATAAAGCAAATTCCAAACAATAAAACTATGAAAAACTTAATAGCCTGAATGGCTCTCTAAATTTATACGTTACCAGTTAAACATATAATGAAAACAATACACTGGCAAATCTAAATTAATTCAGATCATTACATATTTTTTGATTCAATTGGAAAAAGGAGAAAAAACCAACCAGCATTATTCAAAAATTACTTATATTACTAACACAACAGTGAACTTATATCCTATACTTAATATGTTACACCCTAATTCTAAATAAGTTCAATCAAAAAAACCTTACCTTATATTGAAACCTATATCTGATTTATAGTACAAATAAACACCAACACTAGATGTAGCAATAATGAGATGAAACTAAAAACTAAGTAACGAGAAAAAAAACACAAAAACAGAAAATACACACGAATAATTTAGACATTGTCATTCAGCCACCAATACCTAGATTGCTCCATCTCAGCTCGACCAGCCTCGTGAACTCAGATTCGGAGGATATTTTATATTCTTATCGGCGGCCCGTCTATATATGTGATATATGATTGGGACGCCGTCAAAATCAAAAACATATCGATTCATGTCCAAATACACGAACGCTTCTGGAGGAATGAAGCCAGTAGTGAGGCAAGTCACAATATACCCGTCTGTGGGGTGGAACGGCTGTGAAATCCAAGGGTTTTCACTCACAGTTACAGATCTTGCGATATAATTCCGAAGAAGTTTCAATATGAAGATATCGACTCTTGTCACTTGAGCGGTTTGATAGATTTCTCTTTTCGATATATAGTGCTTCCAATCCGTCTCAGGCTTTCTGTACAAACCAGTACATGCACGAGGACATTTCCTTTCGAAAACTCTTAATCTTTCCATTGTACAAGCACTCTGGTTGTACCAGATCTGGCATCCATATGTCAAAACTGGTCTAACCAGGGTCTTGTAACAGATAATTTTGACCATTTGATCAATGTATTTGGAATGAAAGAGTTTTCGTAGGGCCATGACTACGTTTAGTGCCTTACTGAGCATGATTTTGACATGCTCAGTATAGTACAGATACTGATCGAGATAAACACCGACGTATCGAACACAGGATTAATGTGGAACACGTTCTAGACCACCCTCGCCAGCCATGATGTGGAACTCTTTCCAATTACGTTTCAAGTCTTGACTGACCCCCTGCAGCGTTGTCCGAAACAAGATTGTTTCACACTTTTGCGCATTGATTTTCATTCGCCAATTGCCAGTGTACAGCTGCACATCATTGAACATTTTTTGGAGATTGCTCTGAACTATTGTAGCTTTTCGGTCTGCCGTATAGATGATCAGATCATCAGCAAATGCTACCAATGATCGCGTTGGCGAGACATTAAAGTCAAAGCCGTTCAATACTTTGCGAATGAATATTGAGAAAAGCAGGGGTGCAGTAACTGTTCCCTGCTGTAGACCATTCAAGACCATGAATTCGCGCATTGTTGTCAGATTTCAATCAGTTACAACAAATGGTTTCCCGTATAACATATTGGGCATCATGGCGACAAGATATCTGGGGAACCTGTCCTGAAGAACTTTGAAAATTAGTCCATCTAACCACACCGTATCGAAGGCTTTCTCCATATCAATGAGACATGCTCCAACACATTCTTTGTTGTTTAGTTTCCAACAGATATCTGAGGTTACTTTCGTCATTGCATGTATGGTCGAATGCCTGGCACGAAAACCAAATTGGCAATTCGGCATCAACTCATATTCCTCAATGTGGGCGTTTAATGCATTGTTCAGTATCACTTCAAACACCTTGCTGATGTTAGGCAGCAATCTGATTGGGCGATAGCTTTTAGGGCATGAAGATTCTTTTCCTTGCTTCAAGATCGGAAATACCTTAGCCTTTTTCCACTTATTTGGGAAATATGAATTGTTCAACAAGTTGTTGAACAATATGCAATAATTCCTAATAGCAACCTCAGGCAAATGTCGGAGAACTACATTTGGAATACCGTCAGTACCACATGATTTTTTTTTTGTTTGTGCTGCGAAATATGAAACACAAGTCTTCATAGCTGACAAAATAATCAATAAGATTCAAGCTCGGTATGAGGTCAGATGTTAATGTTTCATTGAAATGAAGAATTGATTGGCCGTTCAGGCTTGATTTGAAGTCGGAAACTTTTGCTTCAACGACCTCTGAAATTATTTCATTCCTTCCCTCTGTGTTTGGCAGATGAACCAATTCAAAATGTGTTCCAGTCAGGGTATGTGTCTGCAATCCATCATATATAATGCTGTTTCCATTTCTATCCGGAGTCGTACTATCAATTTCGATGCCAGCCCTATCGAGAAGATTTATCTCATCACTAGTGACTTCAAGATTCGATACCTTCACTCGAGACTTCTTGCGGAATATGCTATTCAGTTTCGCGAAAACGCCATCTGGGTCCTGTGGGCTAATACCCCTCAGTTTTTCCGCCCATTGATTGCTGACCTCACTCCTGAAGGATGAACGGTTTAAGTTCCGGACATTCTTCAGGTGCAATTTCAACATATGTTTCATATCCTTCCATATTGTTTCGATGTTTAATTGATGTTTGTCTAACTTCGACAAACAGAGATCTATTTCATCGTCAGTTAGATTTCTGTTATTAGGAACCATTCAGCAAGCGTTGCCATCATCAGAAGGGGGACATTGCTTCTGGTACTTCCGATAAAACTTCTTTTGAAACTTTCCCCAGTCTGTTTTTTTGAAATTCAACCGATGGTTTTCAAGTTGAACTGGAATGAGGAAGAAATCATCCCTGTGATGATTGATTTCCATTACGATGGTGTTATGGTCGCTATCGTAAGGAAGCACCTGCAGTTTCCGTTGAGGACTATTAAAGTTGAATTCAAGTCTTGCGTCAGCAATGCAGAGGTCCAAATATGAATTTGTCCTAGGGTATGTTGGGAACTCTGACCCATATAAGTTGCACTTGTATTCAGGAAAACATCTCTTGGATTATTGGTGGCGTTTAGCCATGATGTATGCTTGGCATTCAGGTCACCGGCAAAAATATAATAATTATGCAGCCTGTTAAATTCGAGTATTTAAAACAAGGAATTGAGTTCCTCCTTGAACTTGAGAACATTTTGACTAGTTGCATAGGCAGAGATAACGAAGAAGTTATCTCCACCTGGCAGTGAAATTTTGATAACGGACACTCCAAGAAATTCAAAGTTTTTGAATTCGACTTTTTCAATATTTTGGAAACAATAGGGTCTTCTAACCAATATCCCGGTGCCACCTTCCCCATCACCTATTACCCTATCGTTTCTTACGAGTGCAAAATCTTTGAATTCCATGGAATGCCATGAATTAAGTTAGGTTTCAGTGAGAAGTATGATGTCAGGCTTTTGCTTAACAATAAATTCAAGGAGATAATCACGTCGATGTATGGCAACGATAGAGTTGACGTTGATCGATATGAGGCGAAGCCTTTCCCTGGGAATATGACTGGATGACAAGTTATTATTAGGCATTTGGAAGACCTAAACGCTGAAAAGCAAAGTTAATTTTTGAATCTTGTTTGTCGATTCTCTCCGATAAAGAATTAAGTTGCTGGTAAATTTTGAGAAACAGCTCATTAGTGCCACTTGCATTATTAACATTATTTCCAGCATTTTCTGCTGGTCCTCTAGCGGCGAGTGCAAATGATACTCCGGGCTTAACGAAGTTGGAAGGTATGATATTACGGTGTACTTGTGTTTGCTTTTGAGCAAATTTAACTTTTACATCTTGATATCGAGAGCATCCTCGATATGATGCTGGGTGACCAAAAACACCGCAGTTAACGCAGTATAATTTTTCTTTAGGCTCCGTCTGAGCCAATTTGCACTCACCGGGAGCATGCACGTCTTTGTATTTAACGCAACGATAGTGCATGGCACAATTGTCAGCCGAATGTCCAAATCTTTGACACCGGTAACACTGGTTGACTTTTTTTTTCTGGAGTCGTTCCCACCTCACCACTCTGAAATTCAAGTACCTTATTTGTTGAAGGGCACTTGGGCTGCTCTTATTTGCAATTTGTACCAGGTAAAGTGGTAAATTCTTCCTTCCTATGGTCGACCTTCTTGTCGCAAAAGCTTTGACTGAAACAAAATCAATATCTGGTGCAGCTTCCTTGAGCACCTGAAGAAAATCGACCGTATCCGCTCCGCTGTCCAAACCCTTCAACAAAAAGGTCTGATTCTTCTCACTTTTTGGGGTATAAGTGAAGTGTGGAACCTGCCCAGAATTCAGGGCATCTTTGGCTGACTTGAAATCAACCAGTGATTTCATGCTTATAATTAATTTTTCGGCATTAACTCCCTTGATTTCGAAATTGGCCAGTTTATTTTCTGCTGCCAATAGCCGAACCATATCTTTCCCGGTTTGTTCGAACACGTTGATTGGCGGAACTTTTTCTGTCTTGTTGGAAGCTTTTTCAGAGGAACCAGCAGATCTGCGGGCAGGTTTTTTCTCCTCATTTTTGTTCTTTGAATATTGAATAACATTTAAGTCATTATCTTGATTAAAATTACCCCCAATGTTTTCTTCGATTTCCATATCTTCGGTTAATCCCTCCAGCGCTGCAAAATAGTTTTGGCTCTCGTTGGTGCCACCAGCACTTAGAACTTCTTCTGGAATTGCTTGCTCTGTACTTTTTTTCGGCTTTGTTACCATTGATTTTGTGGCTGCGTCTTTTGAGGCTTCATCCCTTTCTTGAAGAGATCCTTAAGGGACTGTATCTCTTGCCTCTTACTACGATCCATTCTCCAGAAAAATTAGCTATTACCTTAAGGTGAGTACCTTCACACATCTAACTGTATCTTTGAATAAGTAACTCTATGCAAGTTTGTTCTTCGATTCTTGCTTGTAGTTCAGGTTTGCGGCAGTAGTTTGTAGATAGAATTGAAAGAATAGAAATAGTTCTTAGTTTTTAATCATGAAGTGAAAGTGAACATTTTATTTTTTGGACAAAATGATAAACTCATTTAAACTGTAATTGTTGTTTGGAGATTGTTTTGGGATAAGCTGAGTAACGTTAGTAAAAACAGGAGAAGACGTTAAATTGGATTCGCATGGGATTTGAGAATTCTGAGGAAAGTCTTGAAACATCACATCTGCTAAATATGTGTCGACATAAATGTATGAAGGAGGTGGGGGTGAATAAGTAAGCTTTGGTGTCTGCCCGCTGGAGTTCGAACTTAACGTGAATGATTGGAGAACCCTGAGTGAAGGTTTGCGAATCATTTTCCTTATGTTCGATGAAGCGTTGTACAAGTAGAATCTGTGGCGGCTCCAGCACTGACAAAAACAACGCCACCAGCAATACGAACACATCGAAGAAAACAAATCCTAACACCATGAGAAGATTGGCATTGGAGTTAGTCTACCGCAAAACGCACGCGACAACGCATCGACAACCAACATTGCATCATGATCATCCATACATTCGTTTATATGATGTTCATTTTGTTCGGACGCGAATAAACTTGTCTTTTATGACAAAGGAAATTTCATTTCACACGATAAAAAGTTGTTGGGTTCTGTCTCCGAACGGAAACCCAAATTGATGACCCCGCAAACAAACAATGTCCAAATAAAACAAAAAGAAGATCTTTCGATTAAAAACCAGTGAAAAGTGAAAGTGGTTCGAACGAAAGTGAAAATTTTACAAACAAACGCAAAAATACTTCAAATAAAAGGTGAAGTTATAAATCAGAAAATATTACAATGACTCTGGAAGGAACTAAATTGGAGCATGAGGCTATGGAACAACGAATCCACGATCAAATACAGCAACTCGGAGACATCTCAATAAATCGTAATGAACCGGGAATACGGAAGCCGAAGTGGCAATGATCAACAACAATCATGTCAAAATACCTGCATTCTGGAGAGACCACCCAGCGCTATGGTTCGTGCAAGTAGAAGCAGCATTTTCCATTTCGAAAGTCACCGCCGACAAAACAAAGTTTCAACAGGTGGTCCTCAACCTTGAAACAAAGACTTTCCCTCTGGTCTCGGATATCATCTGAACACCACCCGAAACGAACAAATACGATGCAATAAAGCAAAGAATCATCGAAACTCTCGGCGAAACAAATAAATCAAAACTCAAACGCCTCCTCGGGGCCTTAGAAATTACAAATGGGAAGCCGTCCTTAATCCTACAAAAAATTAAAAATCTTGCAGGCGGACAATGCAACGACTCGATCTAAAAAACGCTTTTCTTAGAACAACGTCCAGAGCAAGTCCAAAGTATATTAGCAATAAGTGAAGTCCAAGATCTGAGCAAACTTGCGGTGCAAGCCGACAAAATTTTAGAGGTGTCGAAAGTTGATGGATTTGAGATGGCGGCGATTTCAAAAGTGAAACAAGCCTGCTCACAGAACTACGAGATCACATCGCAAAAATCTCATGAGAGCTTGAGGATTTAAAAAAACAAATCAATTCACGAAAATCGGAGCGCTCGAGATCAAAATCGCGAAATAGAGAAAATTTTTACCAGAGAAAATACGAACCAAAAGAACAAAAATCGAATTCCGGCTTGTGCTACTATCACGAACATTTCGAAGAAGCCGCGCGAAAGTGCCGCGTGCCATGCTCCTATAATAAAAGAGAAAATCTGGGAAACTAAATATGCTATCGTCTACATCAACAACATCAAAGACGGAAGACGATAGCAAAATCATGAAAAAAGAACACGCCTACATTTGCAAGATAAAACAGGACAACAGTAGACTCTGGTTCTTGTGCATCAGTCGTTCCACGCATCTAGTTCAAAACGAAGCTCAAACAATCCCAACTGAATATCTATGCAGCTAATTCCTCAGTAATCCACACACATGGCCAGCGACTATTAAGTTTGGATTTAGGACTGCACCGAAAATTGCCATTTCCATTCATCATTGCTGAAGTCAAGACAGGCATCATAGGAGCCGATCTCATCTACCATTGCGGACTTCTAGTTGATCTGCGGAAACGACGCCCAATCGACCCACAAACGACTCTCTCGACAACAGGAAAAATCAAAATCACATCAGAGCACGGAGTATCGACCATTATAATAACAGAAAACGAAAACATGGGATTTGCGAAACTGATGCAAGAATTCTCCGACAACGAAACCATCAATAAAAAAGGCAAAAACACAAAACTATCATGCCGTGCATCATATCATCACTGAAGGTCCTGTTGTCGAAAGAGCACGCAAACTCGTGGAAGGAAAACGACGAAGCGCAGAAACCGAAATTTTAGCCATGCTTGAAGCCGGCTATATAAGGCCTTCAAAAAGTCAATGCTCATCTCCGCTGCACATGCAACAAAAGAAAACTGGTGATTGTCACCCCTGTGGCGATTATCGAAAGCTAAATGCCGGAACCGTGCCCGACCGATACACGCCACCGCTGATACAAGATCTTTTTCCTAAGCTTTTCAACAAAAATGTGTTTTCCACGATTGATCTTGTAAAAGCCTACCACCAAACCACCCATGGCCGAAGAAGATACACCAAAAACAGCCATGGCTACACCTTTCGGACTGTTAGAATATTTGGTCATGCCATTCGGTCTTCGAAACGCCACCCAAACATTTCAACGCTGGATTGAGTCAATTTTTCGTGACCTCGATTACATTTTTTTGCTACGTTGACGATTTCATCGTATTTTCTGACACTCACGAAGAGCACATGAAACATTTACGAACCATCTTTCAACGGCTGAAGGACAACGGGATCACGATAAACTACAATAAGTGTGATTTCGTGAAAAACGAAGTTAATTTTCTTAGATATACAATAAATGCTGCCACCACAAAAGAAGATAGAAACCCTCACCCATTATATAAAACCAAAAACAATCCGTGATCTCCGCAGATTTCTCGGTTTGGTATGCAATTTCGGTAATAGTTTATATTACCGAAATTGCATACCAAACGCTGCCAAGACTCAAGCACTCCTAAGCTCGTACATCAAAGACTCCAAAAAGAACGACAAAAGAGAAGTCAAATGGACGCCAGAAGCAACTGAAGCATTTGAGAAAAGCAAAAAAAAACCTAGCCGACACCACACTTACATCGTTTCCATCCCCAACGGTGCAGTTGTGTTTAACAACCAATGCATCCGACACAGCAATTGGTGCATCATTTGAACAAAAAATAAACAACGTTTGGATGCCGATTGGATTCTTCTCCTGAAAATTAACCAAATCAGAACACGATTGGAGCGTCTATAATCGTGAACTTTTGGCGATCTTTGCAGGGATTCGACGTTTCCAACATCAACTCGAATGCAGTACGTTCGAAATAAAAAACGATCACAAGCCATTAATCTATGCGTTTTCACAAAAATCTGAAAAAGCATCTCCACGCCAACTACGACATTTAGGGTTCGGCCACATTGCGATTTTCCTGTCGTAACCAGCGATTTTTAGACGCAAATACGAGCACACTGCGACAAGATTTGCAAAGGAACTTCAAGCATGCGCAGAGCTTATATGCTCATTTGAAGGTATGTCTTTGCCAGGAACACATGCGCTAACTCATTTGTGCGCTATGGAAGAAACTTGCGTGCACATCAGCGTCAAATGTCCAAATGATGTGCGCCTGCGCGAGTATCACAAAAACTACCTACTAAACTAGTTTTAGGAAAAATCGTAAATTCCTGCGACTGCCGACCTGGACACAATTGCCGAAAATCGCAATGTGCGGGCTTCCATTTAACCATGTGTAACTTGCGACAGAAGTGCGATTATATAGTCGTAGTCTGATGCATCCCTTAGACTATATCTCACAATTCTCGACCAACATAGTCTACATTAAAGGCAATGAGAATGTCGTAGCGGACGCATTATCGAGAATCAACACAATCGATATGCCGTCAAAATTTCACCCAAAAGAAATTAGTGAGCAACAAAAAACGACGAGGAATCATCTGAGTTTTTAAAAAACTCAACATCCCTCAAGTTACAACAACTCTACATCGAGAACTCGCCAGTCTACTGCGACACCTCCACAGATGTAATAAGACCGTACCTTCCTCAAAACTTAAGAAAAATTGCATTCGGAATCACTCACGGTCTTTCACATCCAAGTTTTCGCTCTACCGCTTGCGCATTAGGAGAAAAATACATCTGGCCCGGTATCAAAAAATATAGATTTAAGTGGTCACGAGAAAACATTGAGTACCAAAAATTAAAAGTTCATCGACACAACAAAACAACTCCGCAAAACATTAGCATCACAGACTCTACGTTCAATCACATTAACATCGATTTAATCATCCTGCCGCCTGTAGAGGGATATCGCTACTGCCTAACAATCGTCAACAGATTTTCACGATGGCACGTGGTGGTACCTTTGAAAGTGACCACAGCACCGACAGTTGCAATGGCAGTCTTCAACCATTGGATTGTCAATTACGGCGCCCCTCTCACCATCACGGCAGACCAGGGACCGCAATTCGAGTCTGCCTTATTTAAAGCCATGACAAACTTCTTGGGAAGTAAAAAAACCAGGACCTCGCCATATCACTCTCAGTCGATCGGACTCGTTGAACGACTACATCGTACTTTAAAAGCAGCACTTATGTGCAAAAATTATATTGGCTAGATCTACGCACTTCCTTCAGTAAAACTCTGCCTTCGTACATGCTACAAAGAAGATTTAAAAGCATCATCTGCTGAACTTATACCTGGGGAATTTTTCGTTACTCAAGAAACCACAAACGCTGACCCTGTAAAGTTTGTGGAAAACCACCGCAAAATAATGCGCAACATCAGGCCCATACCGACAGCTCATCACTCAAAAATAAAACCTTTTTGCCAAAAAGAGCTTAAAACATGCACACATGTGTTTGGACGCTACGACCGCGTGGAAAGCCCGCTGCAGAGACCATACACAGGGCCGCATCAAGTGCTCGAGCGAATAACCGATGATCTTTACAAAATCCTAGTCAACGATTCAGAACAAAACATCTCAATATCACGACTAACAGCAGCACATCTTGAATCAGACCAGGCAAACGAAGCGATTAAAAACTTGAATCCACGAACTCCAGAGATTCCAGAAACTCCACAGATTCCAGAAACTCCACAAATTCCAGAAACTCGAGCGACACCAAAAACTCGAGGAAACGCAACAGCTAAAAAAATCGTGAGTTTTTCCAACAATTCTAAGAAAGTCATTAGAAAGGGGGTAGATGTGGTGGCTCCAGCACTGACACAAACAACGCCACCAGCAATACAAAAAATTCCTAACACCAATAGAAGATGGGCATTGGAGTTAGTCTACCGCGAAACGCACGCGACAACGCATCGACAACCAACATTGCATCATCCATACATTCGTTTATATGATGTTCATTTTGTTCGGACTCGAATAAACTTGTCTTTTATGAGAAAGGGAATTTCATTTCACACGATAAAAAGTTGTTGGGCTCTGTCTCCGAACGAGAACCCACAAATCAGACAAATTTTAGCTTTTGTGACATTTCTTAAGTCGTTACGAAAGCTTAGGGCTGCCAACACCTAAATTGCTGGCACCGGGCAAAAATTTTAAAAACCACGGAGATTTGGTTGAAATCGAGTTTTTGCCCCGGACGCCGCTGAAAAACAATATCACAGCGTTGAAAATAACATCGTTTACATTTTCATCATATTATTCATTTATACTGTTTGTTTGCAATGCAAACTACAGCGTAGCGAATATAATACTCAAATAAAATTAAACATTCTTCTCCTTCTGACGTTATCTGGTAACAAAAATAATTCGGAGCACTCTTCTCTTAGGCATCAAATTATATAAGCTTATAATTTTGGTTCTAGATATAATTAAATAAGCTATACATTCTAGATTTCAACAATAAATCATAATTCATGAACTTCGGTTAGGTAGATAAACTATTTATTTAATGTTAATTAAGAGCAAGTAACATGTTTTACTTTTAACAAGATCGAGTTCTTTCTTATTTTGGTATTTTTCTTACTTATTTTGGTATTTTTATGACATTCCAATTTTCGCTAAAATATCTTTCCTGTCCAAAAGGCATCTGTAAAAGTCGAAGCAACTCAGGTCCTTGAAATTTTATTTTATTTTATTTTGAGCAGAGAAGAACCTGAATGTGTGTTTAGTCAGTTTCTCTCCTTCGTCCACTGCTGCGAGACTAGCGAAAACCTCTTTCCACGTTCGCATTATGAGCTGGTATACAAAAATAATACCACGCAATTTTGAGCAGCTCAGAACATAAAGGAGCATTCGGCGTTTCCATCACTAAGATTCATGCAAAATGCTTTTAAATTTGCCCATTCGTCAATCAACTTCGTGTCATCGATTTCTATATTAATATTTTTAAGAAAAACAACTGTTTTTTCAATATCAAACCATGGAGTGCTTTCAGTGATGTTTGGCAAAGTCGAACTTGTCAAAGTCCTTCATTGATCGTTCCCACTTTTCTATGTAGGATTTCATTTCTGTGCAAAAATACTTTGAACCTTAATCGGCACAGTTTTCTTTTAATCTATCGTCTAACATTTTATTTAGAGATGCCAATATGTTTCTGGTTTCGATAGCTGAGTTATCACTTTTTTCCAGCATTTCGATTTTCAAGTATGCTTCCGATAGTGGATCTCCGAAGAAACTTTTAACCGATACGGGTGGTCTATCGAAGCTTTCGAAATAACTTTTCAACGGATCATACATTTTTATAAACCGCTCGATTGCGGGAAAAAGGCTTAGCCATCGTGTTTTTGAGTGGAATAAAAGTTGCTGGTATTCCGATTCAGCTGCCATGCAGAATACTTTTAGAGTCTCTCTGCGAACTGTATAAATTGAGAAAAAGTTGTAAATTTTCAATATCATCGACTCAACGTCAATAGGAAGTAGGTTACATCCATAGTGCACAGCATTATGAAGTATATGTGCAGAACATCCTACACCAACAATGTTTGGAAAGTTTACTTCGCAGTTTGTAGAAGACTTTATTTGTTCCTGATCTACTGCACCCACCAAAGTTGGTATTGCAGTTGTCACCTGAAAATGCTATACATTTCAATAGAAGATTATGCTCCTGTTTCATAATAATCTCAACGATTGTATCAAATACCTCATTTTCAGTAGATTCGATTTGAAGAAGCTTTGATGTGATACCTTTTTTTTGTCATCATAATACTGTATTATAATGGGAAATAAGTTTATACTGCCGTGATTACTAGCATCGGTAGATACACTTATAAATTCAACATCTACACTGCAAACCCAAACGTTTTAAATTAAAACGCCTAAACGTTTTAATTAAAACACTTTTAATGTTTTCATTCAATAAAACACTTCAGGCGTTTTATTTTAAAACACTTACCGTTTTATTTAAAACACTAAGCGTTTTAATTTAAAACACTTCAAACGTTTTATTGAAAAAAAAAACACTTAAAGCGTTTTAATTAAAACACCTAAGTGTTTTAATTAAAAAACTTATGGTGTTGTTTTTTCAATAAAACGTTTGAGGTGTTTAAATTAAAACACTTAGTGTTTTAAATAAAACGGTAAGCATTTTAAATTAAAACGCCTCAAAGGTTTTCTAGAGAAAAAACCACTTTAAGTGTTTTAATTGACATAATATTAAGGAAAACGTTTTAATTAAAACACCAGGCGTTTTAATTAAAACGCCTAGGTGTTTTATTGAAAATGCTTTCAAGCTCACTTCAAAACACTTCTGTCAATTGACAGACACATAGTAACATGTCTTCTTTAGAAATTTTTTGTGAAAATTGTGCAAAAAATAATGGTTTCGTTTAAAGTGGAAAAAGTGGTAGTTAAGCTTCAACACTGTTTGTTTATAGCAGGAAAGTGCGAGAAAAGGTATTGTGAGTATATAAGAGTGATAGAATGTTTGGTTTCGAGTTCTCGTCCACATACTTACTTCTGTCTGTCAATATGTGTTCTACAGTAATTCTTTGTGGAAATAGTGCAACAAATAATGAAGTTCTATTTAAAGCAGACATGGTATTTAAATCTTGACACTTCCTGTTTAAGGCAGTGAAGTACGAGCAAATGAGATCACTTTTGAGTTCGGCAATTGAAAATGGGCTCAATACGTTATTTACAGTAGCTTTTGTGCGATTACATGTCATATTTTTGGCTATATTTGATTCCAAAAACATCACTCAGTTGAGACAATAACTGCAGTCCAACGATTTGGATGACATGTGATGGTTAACCGTGTGATAAGCGATCGCACCTTCGGCTGCTCAAATAAGGTTTTCTTCTGAACTGAGTTTAGATTTTTCGTAAAGGCCGTGATATTGGAACTGCTTGCTTTGCCTTTTGAATAAGCTTCGTGCTTTTGTGTGTTCAGGTGCTCTTTAACGTCAGAAATAGTTTTATTTGCAATGGAAATATGTATATGAAGAACAAATTGTGCATAGTACTTCCCAGTCATATCTTCTTTTTTTTAAACATAGGATTTTTTTTTTGCGATTCACAGTTAAACGTGCATTTACGCTTGGGCATTTTAATAAATAAATAATAAATAAATTTATACAAACTGAATAGATTGGGGGAGTTTAAATATAATTCTACGATTGAATTAATTAAAGCATACAGCTACGATGCTACCTCCTATGACTGTATATTTGGTTCATGTACTATTTGCAGATAAATTTAAATAAATCCTGGTAATAATCAGAATGCAGTTGAATATTTTCAGTGGCAAGTGGCAAACGAAGACAGGGTTCTGAAAGGAGCGAAAAAAGTGGTTAACCATAACTACAAAGGTTTGTATGACTAGTACAGTGAAAAATCTAAGAACGTCATCACTTAGAAAGATTTTTGATATGAAGAAACATGCTTTCGGGACAAAGCTTACAATCCACACGGGTGTTTTTTTATGACAAAACTGTTGATTCAGTTCAAAGAACTTTGTTTGCTACAGTCAGCAAGAATCTAGACCACTAGGCCCATGCTATTTATGGACATATGATGTCTATGCTTTAATTTTTTTTAAATACCAGAGAAAATCTTCAAACTCTCCATATCTTCTCAGACGGTGCAACTTCACAATACCGAAACCACAATAACATTTACTTGTATATAAAAAATTTATTGGAACACTTTCCTTAGACATATAGGGAACTAGGGCACAGAAAAGAGCCAATGGATTGTGTAGGCGGTGTGCTAAAAAAAACTGCTGATTACGTTTTGAAAGGAAAAGATGCCGAAATAGCTGCAGGGTTTGTTAGCGTTTTGAAAAATTCCTGTTTTGCTGCACGAAATAACGGAAGATTAAATTGAATTGAAAAAGTTAGTCCTTGAAAATTTGGATCTCATATCCGGTATCATGAATGTAACAAAAATTATGTGGCAGAGATCATTGGATGTGTCGATACTATTATACCAACATGCTAAATTGCTAAAAGAAATAAAACTTAAGGCATTTCAACTGAGGAGAGCGAAAATGAAGCTCTTACGGCTGAGTTTATGGAGCACAGAAACACATGGCGAAGAAGAACTGGTTAATTTTTTGATTCTTAACAGGCAAAGTTTTTATAATGCTGTAGTTCAAGTAGTTCAGATGATGAGAATTGACAAACCCTTTGAAATCAACTCTGTGGACACGATAACGTGAATGATGTGAGTATTTCAGAAAATTCACATCCAAATTTAATTTTTTCTTATAAATGTACCAACTGAGAAAAAATGTCATGTATGGATACGCCATCATAGCAGGTATCACAGTTGGTGAAAAGGATGAGGTCAAAGTAACTTCTCTACGAAGTCACCGTAAATCTGCTAAAATGTTTCAAATTGACGATAAAAACGTTTCCCGCACCGCTAATGAATAAATAAATATTGCAGAAAAGCAGCAGCCATGGTTATTATGATTTTTAAGACGAAATTGGTCTATGACAAGTAGTTACTAACATTAAAATTTAAAAAACTTCCCGAAATGATTAATACTGATCCCAGCTTACTTGTTTTATGCTATAACTATGAAAATAAACAATCTTTGGCTTGGCCTTTTTCATAAATAAACAACGAAATGTAGTGCTTGTATCCTAAATTGAAATTATTTTCCAATCCGCGCATTTTTATTTCGAAAATTAGAAACCAAAAATTACTCACCTCTCTGAGTTGGACCAATATGTGGGCAATACACGAATATGAACAACTTAACTCGTAAACTCGAGTTGGAGTCAACACACGAAAGACACACGCAATGCACTTGGTAGCCTATCCGCCACTGATTCTTTTGGTAAAGAAAGCGACAGCTGAATATTCAATTCCTGGGCTTTTGGAAAGCAATTATCTCAAAATTCGCTCAATTTACCTGATCCAAAAGCGAATGGGGCAAATTGATCCCATATGTTAGATAACATGCACATAATTGAATTGAGTAGATTTTCCTCCCAAAAAAAGACATCAAATATACCTATCCGAATTGCCCACTTAATAATTATTATTTATTTAATCTATAAAACAGATATAATCCAATTACATTATAGACAAACAAAAAATAAAACAAAGTTTATACATACAATCAATATATCGAAAAAGGATAATAAAAAATTAAATGAAAAAGGAAACGACGTACAAAATACAATCAATTAATTAGAAATAGAAAAATTATTCTTCGAAGTTAAACAGAAGAACCGAATTCTTAAGTTTTTTTTTTGAATTTAGCAAAAGACAGCGGTATTAAACCAAGACCAAGCGCGTTGAATACGTGGGAGTCGTACAGCAGGCGAAAAAAATGAAATATCAGTGCGAGCAAAGGGAACATTGAAGACTACCGAGGATCTAGTTGGACGTCCGGTATTGAAGGAGGAAATTTCAATGCCTAGGCCTATAGGAGGCAAATTGTGATAAAGCTTGAAAAGAAGGCATTCATCGAGAAAAACTCTGCGAGAGACTAATGAAGGAATGCGCAGAAAAGACAGGCGATCACTATAAGCGCAACACGGGATACGGAATTTAAAAAAAAGGAACCGAGTAAACCTACGTTGCACAGTTTCAATAGCATCTCTTAGGTAACGTTGATGCGGACTCCATATTTGCGAACAATACTCTAATATGCTTCGAACAAGAGAAAAGAATAAACAAACATACGATGAAATATCTTTAAAATCTTTTGTGGATCTGAGGATAAAACCTGACATACGAGATGCTTTAGATACTAGATGAGTTATATGCTGTCCAAAATGAAGCTTGGTATCAAAAAATACTCCCAAGTCCTTGTGGGACACCACAGAACTCAAAGAGACATTAGCAATCGCATAGTTATAATCAAAAGAAGACTTTTTAAGGGAGTAAGTCATCTTGAAACATTTGTTTACATTTAACTTCAGCCGATTAGTTGCACTCCAGCCAGCTAGTATATCCAAGTCTTTCTGCAGAATAATACAATCATTGACAGATTCGATCACCCTGAATATTTTCAAATCATCTGCATACATGAGTGCGTGGGAGTTGAGTAGGGAAGGAATATCATTGATAAATACGAGAAACAACAGAGGACCAAGAATGGAGCCTTTTGGAACTCCAGAACAGGGATAAAATGGAGAGGATTTATGGGCATTAATGGTCACAACACAACTCCGATCAGCAACATAAGAACAGAACCAATGTACAATAGAACTGCCTAAGCCAAAATTACTTAATTTTTGGATAAGAATCAGGTGATCAACTGAATCAAAGGCCTTAGAGAAGTCTGTGAAGATAACGTCTACTTGGTTCACCTTATCAAACTCAGCAGCAATCTTATTTGTTAAAGATAAAAGGTTGGTAAGAGTTGATCTACCTTTGATGAACCCATGCTGTTCATTCGCAAAAACGGAAGCAACAAAGGATAAACTTGTTTGTATACAATTCTTTCCAGAACTTTGCTAAAACAGGGAAGAAGTGAAATGGGGCGGTAATTGGACACGCTTGCTTTATCTCCAGATTTGAAAATGGGAAACCCTTTAGCTCTTTTCCAGCGTGCAGGAAAACAACCATCTTCGAGACTTTGGTTAAATAAGATGGACAAAGGAACACACAGCGAAGACGACAAAGATTTAGCAAATATATTGGGAATTCCATCTGAGCCAATACTGCCATCCAGACCATGTAATAGGCATTCAACTTCAACAGGGTTCACATATGCAAATGGCAAATTCATTGTTGAACCATCGATGAAGATACTGCCGCACTTGTCTTACTATTAAAAGAAGAAAAATGTTGCGCAAAGAGTTCACAAATTTCCCCATTATCAGAAGACGTGATACCATCAGAATTCATTGAGTAGGGCATACCGCAGGACTTTTTAAACGAATTTATATAGGCACAGAAAGGCTTTTTAGAACTCGACCTTATGGAGCCCTCCACGTGATCAATATAATGGCTTTTAGCACTTTTAATTAAACTATTGGCTTCAGTTCTTGGACCTTTATAACAATGTAGGTGCACCTCAGAACCCGTCAAGTGATATTTCCTGCGGGCAGCATCCTTGGCATTTAAGACTGAAGCGATGTTGTTATTAAACCAAGGTGCATCTTTTAACCTTCTACGGGCATAGAGCGGTGTATAACTGGTTATCACGGATTCAAGAAAAATATGAAACTTTTGAAGCGCTGCATCAACACTTACGTTTCGAAAAAAAGAAAACCAATTAACAGAATTTGATTCTGACTCCATATCAGAATATTTGGCTTTTAGAAAATTAAAGCTAGAGCTAGAACAATCAGCAAATGAAGCGGAGGATGATGAGGATCAGGTTTTACGTAGGGGGTAAGGGCAGCCTGCAGGGAGACACAAGATTTCGGTATATTAGAAAGAACTAAATCCAGAGCTTTACTGTTAACGTTTGGGATATCATTTAATTGTGAAAGTGAACAAAAAGAAAAGAAGGAGGAAAGGGTAACAGAGTAATTGTTAAAAGATAGAATTTCGGAAAATGTGCTATTCCAAACAACATGGGGTAAGTTGAAATCCCCACAAATTAAAAGCAATGAAGAGGGAAAGCTGCTAAAAATGTATGAAGAAATTTCTGAAAAGAATGTTTCATAAACAAGAACGGAACTTCCACAGGGAATATATATAGACAAAATCAGTAAGGTTGTAACTGAGGGCAAGGTAGCAGACACAGAAATACATTCTACTGGAGGTGACGCCTTGAAATTGCATACGGAAGCTATTAAAGTCTCTTTACGAATTCCTATCAACACACCGCCTCCGTCAGACTTGCCAGAGTTTAAACGGTTACGATCTTTACGAAACACTAAATGAGAAGGTAGAACTTCAACATCCAATATATTCTCGGTCAGCCATGATTCCGATAAACACACGATGTCATCAAGAGAAACAATAGCAGAAAGTCGGAATTCATTGGTCTTGGTTCTTAGACCGCGAACATTTTGATAATATAAATTAAGAGAATTACTCATATTCTGTCTCCCCGACGAACCCCCGACCGAAAATTTTTCCGCGGTTGACTTACAAACTCCTTAAAAAAAACACCATTAGGCCAGAAATTAGATTTAAGCGAGGCTTTAATATCCGAACTGGTGGTGATGCGGAATGAAGCAATCGTTTGCGAGTCGAGATTTTCTGGAGTTAGCTTCTTGACTATCAGCAAAGCAGGTTCATATCCTAACTTTGCCACGATGTAACTCCTGATCAATTCTGGCTTTGTATGATAGTTCAAACGCGAGATAAAAATTTGAGTCGGTGGAGCGATAATATCGAGCGGCGGAAGATAATTCTGAGACTCAGAAATCGATGATAGTGATGTGGTTAGAAGCATTGGCGGTTGATCAAGTGTTGCAATCGAAGGAACACAAATGGCACCTTGTACCTGTACCTCCGATTTTGCTAAACTCTGCCGAATTGATCCAGTTTGAAACAAGGTGGCTGGGACATCATGAGGTCCAGAATCCACTAAAATAACGTCAGAAGATGCAGTCAATACAGGTTGATGATGGCAATGCTGTTCGGCACAATGTATTCATTGAGCGATGATGTAGGAAGGCATTGTCGGAAGTAAGAATGATATTTCCATCGTTGACAACAGTGTCGACGACTTTTGTGGGGGGTGATTTTGCAGTTTTTGCCTTCACAACCGTATTGACGACTTTCGTAGGGAGAGATTTTGCAATTTTTTCCTGCTGTTTAGCTTTTTGTTTTTGGCGCGTTTTAACCCCCGTATGTGAAGGTGAAGAAGAACCAGCCAGCACGCAAGAGGCAACAGCATTTTCTCCATTAGTAGCATTTTCTTCATAAGATGAGTCGTCCGTTAAGAACATTTTATCGACATCTTGCAGAGCAGATTGCATAGAGTGCAGCATAGATGTAGCTTGTTTTAAAGTAGTTTCCAAAGCTAGTTTTGCCACCTTCAATTTGTCCACAAAATGCGACATTGATGATGAACGACAACGACTGCAAAACCAGTATGTTCCAGAGGTTGCAATAATTGCATCTCCAATCCGTGCTGACAAGTCCACACAGCTGCAGTGGAAAGTAAGTCCGCAGAAACCCGAACACACTATGAAAGGCCAGTTTGCGGTGGAATTAGGGCACTTTGTTGCACGGCACTGCATAATTAATACCAAAAGATATATAACAATAAGAATTTACTAACCAAAGAGTCTTTGCTGCAGTAAAATATAGAAACTGTATTCTGCACAAGATGGCACTGGAATAAGTTGACCAAAAATAAAGAAGATATGTAAAAAAGGTTTCTGTCGGGGCTAACTTCGTAAGAAGTTATGGGGATTATTAATAAGCTATGCGCGATCCCCAAGAGAAAGAAAGAATATTACTTTATTAAAACACAAATAACTTTATTACTAGAGAACATAATTATAGGTGTAGAGATGAATGTAGTGAGCGACTGCATGTTGGCGCGCGCGATGTTGACTCGTCGGAGGTTGCGAACGAAGTGAGTGTCTCGTTGACATGAGTTGTGAAATTCACTAACTCACTAACTGCTTGATGCACTCCTTGCGGTGGGCATGTGGACGCCACAAAGTGAGTCTGAAAATCACTTATTTTAGCACGAGCACAAAATTTAAAACTCACCAGATGTCACTATGATAAGTAACGATCTTGAACCGACAAAAGTAAACAAGTTAAACTTAAAAAATAATGCCACTTTTCCAGGAAAACTTTAAGTGTCAAATTAATTCACTTCTAGTTCATGAAAACTCTCAATCACATGATCACTGCACTCAAACGATCGAAGAAAAACTGGCTGCACAGTAAATATTCAGCTAGAAGATATTTAGATACGAAAAGTAAACAAGAGTTAAAGGAGCACGAAACTACGATGTTGCTTGCATGATCGCCATCATCAAAATAATGTTATTCGTGTCCAATTTTAACTCTGCCCTTCAGAACCAAAAGAAATGCAAAAAGCCTAAATAAAAATATTCGTTTCATTTGCAAGACGATAGACTGCTACTCCGCACAATAACGTTTTTGCTTACATTTGAAGCTCCATTTGATGAAATTCTTTGATGAGTAGAAACGAATAGTCAAAAAATATGTCAAACGATTTATTGAAAACACTTTTTGTTTATGTCAATCATAAGGTTCAGTCAATTATACGTTGATGAATCAAAATATTTATTCTTCTGAAAAAAAAACGTTTGCAATGTTAAATATTAATACCTGACGCTTAATCCTAGTTATATCTCTAATTATTCTAAATAAATGAAATCAGTCGTTTCTGCGAGATATAAATCTTTTATAATATTTCGTTTTCAAAATGATTGTAAGTGCTTCCAGATTTCTTCTCATTCCTCATTTTAATGTATAACGACACCATGCAAAGCAATACGTAGAAACCCATCACGAGACCTATACAAATACAAAATTTAGTTTCTAGATTTAAATAAAATTAACATCAGCCTTACCAATCGGATAACCGATCAAAATGGTAGTCTTATACTCTACCGGCAAATTTGCGGTATATGGTATCAAAAGGAGGAATGAAACTACTTGCACGCCAAGAACGATGAAATTTAGAATCAAAAATGGTAATAGCAGGTAACTATTACGTGTCTTAGTTCCAATAATCAACAAAATGTATAAAATGATGCTGACACTGGCTGCAATGAGTCGGATAGTGACGTCATTTTCTAGAAAGAGAAATAAAAAGTAGAACGTTGATAAATTATTTTTCTTTTTCAATAAATTTAAACAAGCAATGCAAGTATATTTTTTACGCCATTAAATAATTTACTTTATTACCCATTCAATTTTAGGAGGGTATAAAAGAACGTAGTACTCTTCAATACTCACCTATATTTGCTGCTATGAGCTTGTAGACATAGTTTTGCCATATATAGGAAAAAGTAGTAAAAATGAAATGTTTTTAAGTGCTTCTTTTATTTTAAAACAGATTGATAATGATCCCCCAATTTCATTTTGTAGTCTACACATTATAGAGTTGAGGGTACTTGTCGCATACATAGTAGCTCCCAGGTTCAAGGCTGTTTGGTAGCAACGAATTTATTTTTGTAAATCTTCAATCGGAATATGAGCATGGATAGGCTACTTTACAACTTTCAATCGGCATCAAAACACATTCGCTGGTGTTCTAGGTATCATTAATATTTTCCTTTAATTGCATTTTTTTAGGGTTTTGTACTTTGCTAAAAAATTCCAGTGAAATCCCGTCAACAAACTTGATAGGTGTATCAGAAATGATTGTCTCTTGAGGTATGAGTATAAAAAGGTTTTTGAGGATTCTTAAGGGGATCTCTCCATTCATGCAGAAGAGTCATAAAATAGTTTTTCACCTAAGGTAGTTATGAAGGATATCCTAACAATTTTTGAAATAGTGTTACTAAATAGAAAAGTTCGGGAGGACAGAAATGTTCGAAACATTTGTGTGGAAAATATCCGATAAATTTGGGACCCCCTAGTAATTGGACAACTGCGATGTTAAAAAAATTCGAAAAAACAAGAAATCAGATCTCTAGGAGCATATATAAATATACGAAACATATCTTTTGGGTTATTTGATAATTCATGTTGTTTTGTTTTTCATAGATAACTTGAGCTGCATATTTCATGTAGCAGTGATTGCCTAGCTAAAATTTGTGGTGTTTGTTCTCGGATCAGTGCTCAGCTGGATTGACCTTGCCTGAGGACTCGTGAATGCCCTGGCAAGCTAGCGTTGTGGTGTCATGGGGCGGGTACTGTTCCCACAGCGCAGAGGCCCAGTACAATTTTTTCGGTCTCACGAATTAAAAGGTGACCCGAATCAAAAAGTCTAACCGGTTGGCCGGTGTTAGCTGTGCCTATTGCCGAAACAATCTACCGAAAGGGATTATAAACAGAACACGCGACGTCGAATCACTAACTAGCGCGCGCGATACTTAAGCCGATTTCGTCCTAGGTGAGCACGGTCACGCCCCGCAAATAAGAGTGGTGCATCCAGGTAGTGGCGGTGTCCCCTCCCAACCGAATCGAAATCCAAAAAGCTGCTGCCTTGGACCATATCGGGTGTGGAAGGCCAAGCAGCCCGAGAGCTCCTGTAACAAGCAAAGGGGAGAGCTCACCCGATGGCTACCTCATGAGTGGAGGGGCCAGTCAACGTGGCGGGTCTCATACCCGGTCAGGATTCAAAAATGAAAAGACCGAATGTTATGATTTTTTATTCGTTCATTATTATCTCATCAAAAAAAGAATTACTATAAATGTCGCTTTACAAAAATTTTCTAATGTTCACATATATCAGATTGCTGGCGTTGTTCGTTAATTTTATGTTACGTTTTTTTCCTGTTTTATTTTTTATTTTCTTCGATCTCCTCCTAACCTTATACCACCTCACGTTTTTCGAACAATTCTTCCGGTTCTCAGACAGGAACAAAAAACATTTGATGAAATAAAAAAAATGTAAATGTTCTTTTCTTATATCTTTTTTAATATGGCAAATTTATAATATAAAAATAAAAAGGGTAAATTTCTTCTAACTTTGAAAATATGGCAAATTTATAATATATAAATAAAAAAATGTCAATTACTTTTCTTTTAACTTTGAAATATGGCAAATTTATACAGAAACAAGTTGGGTAGACATAACTGCGCTCATGTGGAAAGAGTTTCGTGCTTAATCTACAATATGTGGATAAATAGAATGATTTATTCCAGAAAAACTTTTATGATATGCGCAACAAATAAATTTTTGCTTTGAGAGAACTCCGTTTTAACCAGCAAACATTACGGTTTCGTAAGGATTCCTATGAGCAGAAACTACAAACGGCCTACTTGGACAAGGCTGCTATCGGGTTGAAACCATTCTGGCAGGTTTTCGCTGCCAACGGCAAAATTTTACCAGCAGAACTCGGGGAAGAACACTCCTACATTTCGATACATGAAGTGCGCTCGAAGTCAGCGGAGTTAATCAAGATGTATCGAGAGATGAAGACGACCAGTGCAGCCTCAAAACCGTTCTGCGAATATGCAGCCTCCTCGGCCGCATCATGAGCCAGCATAGGTGATTGTCCAAAGACGGTAGAATGCCTTGATGGGAGAGCCGCAGCAGCAGCTGCTTGATATCACAGCGCAAGTGGACGAAGGCTAACCATCCGAGTATTCCTTAGAAATGCTTAAAGAATAAGGCACTCGTCTTTCAAATTATGATGAAAGAATTTGGGACTACGCGGAGACAATTGAACCGCTTGGGTATGGTGTCGACAAATACCGTGAACTTAAAAAGGAGATTCTTCATTGCATAAGGCAAATTCAGCAACGGTTGAACGAGTCGACTTGGCGAAAGGCCGATAATCTCAAGGACACGACACGGCCATAAAGCTGCATAAAATAACACTACCTAACTTTGATGATGATTACCTGAAATGGGTGCAGTTTAAGAAGCTTTACACTCAGATGATCCACGAGCAAGCGAGTGGCATATCTCGAAAAATATACTATCTCATTAATAATGTCAATGGTGAAGCGCTTCGGCTCATCCAACACCTGTCGGTTTCTGATCTTCATTATGATGACGCAGGAAAGCCGCTCAACGATTCTGGTATACAGCACCGTGCAACGGTTAATATCTCAACTTAATATCCAAACTGGGTACACCAAGAGCCTCAAGGCGCTTCACGACACCACCAACGAGTGCTTATTGGGATTGAAGAATCTTGGCATTGATGTCAGCTAGTGGGATCTAATCATTTTAGTTTTGCTGCGGAAGAAATTGGACAGCGAGATACGTCACCCCGAGAGCTCAAAACACTAAAGAACTTCTTGTCATTCCAATAAGTACGCTTCCAAAGCCTTGAATCCGGTATCAAACAGTCCGGGAGCAAGATTGCAAAACCAGCCGCTCTCGTTACAACAACCAGTGAAGGCTTATGTCTCATTTGCTCCCCAAACGCACCCACTGTACTCTTGCGCAACTTTTCAAAGACAGTCTACGAAAGGCCGAATGGAAATCGTACACAAGCATAAGCTTTGTCTGAATTGTCTGAAGTCAGAACACTTCTCCAATCATTGTCCTTCGGGTGCGTGCAAGTATTGCGGTAAGAAGCACCGCACAATGCTGTACGGCGAGGACTTCATAGCGAAACCAAAGGCATCGACTAAGCCTACTCCATCAACGAGAAAGTGAATGCTACGTCCTGCTTAGAACCGTTCGCGTCATCATACAGGCTTCAGACGGACAAGAGAATAAATGCCGTGCGATTCTCAACTCAGGCTTCCAAATAAATATGATTGCCAAGCGGCTGGCATCAAAGCTCAAGCTAAAGGCTTCATCCCAGGAGCTAGCGATAGAGGCTAGGACACGAATATCAAAACCATCATCGAAATAAAATCAAGGACAGCCGAGTACGAAGCAAAGTTGGAGGCCCTCGTCTTGCCTCACATTATAAACAGCCAGCCCAGCTAAGAAATAAACGTGAAGTTAGTGGATCCCCAATTCAACGGGACTGGAAAGATAGACTTGCTGATTGGAGCTGGAAGTTTCTTCGAATTACTTTCAGTTGGCCAAATTCGCCTTGGTGAGGACTTGCCCACGCTACAAAACACGGTGTTTGGCTGGGTAGTTTGCAGCCGTATTGTGGATATCTCCAATAATCTACCATTGCCCTGACGAAGTTCGACAGTTTGAGGTGACCGTGAATAGTTTCTGGCAGCTAGATGATGTCACTCCGCAGTCTTCGATGAACAATCAAGAAAAGAGATATGAGGAACAGTTTGCTCCAACGACCAGGCGCAATGCAGAGGGCCAATTCATCGTACGTTTGCCTTTCTCACCAGAACCAGCACTTCTGGACGAAACAAAGGACATGGCTGTGCAAAGATTCTTTGCTTTGGAGCGCAAGTTAGCCAAGAACAATTCCATTAGGCGTCAGTACACCGAATTTATGAACGAATACTTGCAAGTGGGATAAATGCGAATTCTTTGGAACTATGTATTCCACAAACGTCATTACACCTTATTTTGCATAAAGATTTGGGTCTTAAGGCTTATAAAGTTCAGTTCACACAAGAACTCAAGACGGTTGATCATCAACAACGTCGTTTCTTTGCTGATTGCGTCCTTGAAATGTACGAAAATGATCCGGAATTCCATCGAAAAATCATCTAGAGTGATGAGGCCCATTTTCACCTCTGTGGCTTCGTCAACAAGCAAAATTGTCGCATCTGGGGCTCGGAAAACCCAAGAGTTATTATTGAAAAGCCTCTCTATCCTAAATGTGTGACTGTTTGGTGCGATTTGTGGTCCGGCGGAGTCATTGGACCTTACTTTTTCGAAAATGAGGCTGGAGCAACAGTTACAGTGCATGGATTGCGCTATCGAGAGATGATTAATGATTTTTTATGGCCGGGATTGGATGGTATTGATCTGAACAACGTTTACTTTCAACAAGACAGCGCTACGTGCCACACAAGCAACGAAACCATTGATCTTTTACGGGTAAAGTTTCCGGACCGTGTTATCTCTCGAAGAGGTGATCACAATTGGCCACCGAGATCTTGTGATTTAACACCTTGCGATTTCTTCCTTTGGGGCCACGTGAAAGAGAAGGTCTACGCCAACAGCACAGCGTCAATTCAAGACCTCAAAGATGGAATTCGTGAGGCTATCGTGGATATAGGGTAGCCACTTTGCGATTTGGTTATGGAAAATTTCATGAAAAGCATATGGTCCTGTAAGCGTGGTCGTCTCTTGGTGGTCTCTTCAAGTAGCCTTATCAGCTCCATCTAGTGCTGTTCAAATCGAACAAATTTTCTAACTATTTTTGACAATACATATGACTGCGTGTTTCAAATTTTATCAATACGATTTATTTTAGATATGAGGCGTCGAAGTCATTAGCGCGCAAATATATGTACAGTGGCTCACAAAAGTCAGCATACAGCATGTTAAAACCCGAATATGGTACAGTGGTGAAAGAGAGAATGCAATGAAAACGTAAAAGTAGCTTTATTGGCATTAAAAATAAGTTTCATAACATAAGAAAAGAGAATCCGAACACAGAAAGAAATAAGACATGAAAACTAAAAAATTTCATGCATCGAAAGTCAGCATACAATACGAGCCACGTTTCGAAAAGAACGAAAATGACCAAAAAACGTGAGGTCGATTCTTCCTAGGCCCTCCAACAGCCTTAATAACAGCTTCTAAACGCCTTTGCATCGAAAGAACGAGATTTCCGGTAATTTCAGGTGGAATATTTATCCAGGCACACAGCAGAGCAAATTTCAGGGTCTCTTTGCTAGTAATAGTTACACTTGCGGCTAGCTCACGAATTCTGCGATCCAATTCCTGCCACAAATGCTCTATAGGGTTTAAATTGGGAGACTGAGGCGGACTGTGAAGGTGGTGAGGGACGTTATACAGCAACCATTCCTTGACACTTCTAGCTGTATGTTCTGGATCATTGTCCTGCTGAAAGATCCAATCTGGCTGTAGGCCTAATTTCTGCACTGAAGGTATCAAATTGCCTCGCAATATGTTCAAATACAGGTATTGATCGATAGTACCATCAATAAAATGTAGTTTCCCCACAACAGCGGCCGACATACAACCCCATACGAGGACTGACCCTCCACCGTGTTTCACTGTAGGACGCAAATTCTTCTTTGTCAATGCTTCGTTCGACTTTCTCCATACGTTTCCGCACCCATCAGAGCCATAAATATTATACTTGCTCTCGCCACTAAACTGAGCTTGATTCCAAAAACGTTCATCCTTATTAAGATGCAGGCGAGCGAAGTCAAGTCTCTTCTTTTCATTCATTGGAGAAATGAAAGGTTTTCTGCGCGGAACTCTACCGTTATAACCCTGATTACGCAAAGCTCGACGTATTGTCTCTGGACTCACTTGCTTCGCTGTTGCCTTTGCAAGTTCAGTGGCCATTGCCGGAGCACTTTTTTGTGGCTCCTGACTTATTTTCCGTAACAAGTCTCTCTCATCTCTCTTACTTAAGGATTTCGGTCTACCTGTTCGTTGTTGATTTTGTATTCTCCCTACTATTTCCGCTTTCCTTATGATCGTTTGCACCGTTGCCCGACTTCTTCCAACTTTTTTAAGCAATTTCGCCATACGACTTTCCTTCCACTCGTTCACTAAGGATAATTTTTCGCACTTCCAAACTCGTTTCCTTTCTTGTACTCATTTTTAAGTACTAAAGGCATCCAAATCACTTTAGTTTGTTCGACTTGCAATGTACTAATGTTTATCTTTGTATATTAACACGGCAGCAATCTGTATCGCAGTATGACTCATCGCTTTGGAATTTTCTGTGATGTATGCTGACTTTAGTTTCCTCACTTTCAGCAAAATTTCTTGTTATTTACATGTTTATGTGTATGTATATGTATTTTCTCATTAATTCTGTGTAAAATAGATTACAATGTCTCTGATATTCCTCTTAAGTTCGTTTTTCATTTTCCTTCTACCTTTATATTGCAAATTCCGCGTTTTTAAGCGATGTATGCTGACTTTTGTGAACAACTGTATTTCCTTCTCGTTTTTATCATTTCGGCTAAATTTCATCTGAAAAATGTCATATTTGACAATCTCAAAAGCCTACTTTTGGCCTACTGAAATGCCGCTCATAATTTTTCTGGACAGCTGTTTTCGGAAATTCAGGGCTAATGAGCAGCTGTTTCCGGTACGCGAAGTGACGTCAGATACGTTAATTGATTTCCTTATGGGCCTGAGTAAGATGGCAACGATAAAATCCATCAATTAGGTATCTCAAAAATGACAAAAGTGCCCCAAAATCCAAATTAAATAATAAAAAAAATTTTATTTTTGATGTTGCACACGGAAAAATGCATTTTTTTTTTCATGGAAAAAATATGCATTGATTTTCGTCATGATGTATTCGAAATCGATTTTGTGTTTCCCGAGTTATGGATAAAATCTCAGATGAACAAATAAAATGCATAGGCGAGCATGCGAGGGATCTGTCTGTCATTTCCTCTCCGTCTACCTCTTGCAGCTTACTTTCTTGTTCCAGAAGCTCAATGGATTGGATCAAGCTATTAAGTTGACTGAAGCGAATTGGACGCCAAATTGCAAGTTTCGTCGCGAATCGTATCCGATATTAAAACTGTGGACAGTGTTCCCGATCTGAATTCGTTCCAAGAGTTTAAACATTCTATTGTGCTTTGTGATTTAAATAACTTTAACGTTCATTAGCAACGTTTGCTGGTTCGGTTGTAAAAATAGCATGGCAGTAGGAAAAATAGTCGCAGGGGTTGTGTCGACCACATGGTTACATGGTTGTCCACTCTAGTATTATTTAATTACTCAATGGATGAAATAATAAGCCGGCGGGCTGGGAGCGTTTTGGACCAATGGGAGTTTGAGTCGAGCGGTCGTCGAGGCAGCACGGATCAAGCAGCAAGAGCAGGAGTTTTTTTTTGGTAAGAGTTTTTCGGAGGGAAAGACCGATGATAGAGTTTGAGTCGAGCAGTCGTCAAGGCAGCACTGATCGAGCATCTAGCAGCAAGTGTTTTTCGGTTGAACAGCAAGAGTTTTTGGAGGATTTATATAAATACTGGATTTTGGAGGAAAGTGAAAATTTCAGGAGTTGCGGATTTTTGGAGGAATTGTCTGCAGTTTGTGGAAACGAGTAAGAGCACCTGAGCAAGGTGCGTAGTGCGACTACAAGTGGATTGGAGTGGAGGAAAGGAAAAGGAGTTGCATTTGGAGTTGGAAATAAAGAAAACATTATTAAGGCTTTTTTGTTTTAAGTGTTACCGTTTTTCTTTATAATGTAATTATTTTGCTTTTTAGTCTTTCAATTACTAGATAATAAGGGTCTCACTTTCTACTTTCTTTTTCTCGCGTCAGTATTCCAAGTTCTGTCTTGGAATCAGTGGGCATGAGGGAAACCAATGAATATGGGGAGCTCTCCGCCGCTAAATCTAGCTTCACGCGGAAGGCGAGAAAAAACTTGCAGCGTTTCTGCGAGAAAAAATTTGCAGCGTTTCTGCAAGAAATTCGGGGCGGACATAAAGGAGGAGTTTATTTTCGACTTGCTTGCTAGTTGCAAGATGCAAATGCAAGTGCCAGAGGCCTCCAGCGACATGGAGATGGATGAGGGTGGAAATTCCATGGATAGTGGCGTCGCGGTGGAGGCTGTCGTAAAGCCGGAAGCCAGAAAGAAGCCGATGGGGTCTCCAACGCAGGAGCCTACATCAAAGCTATCAAAGACCCTTGAAGTGGGCGAGCGGGATTTTCCCCATCTCAAATGTGACGAAAATAGCTTCCGCTAGTTTCTCGCGGACCATACCCAAGCCGGGTGGAAGGCCGGGCCAAGAGAGAAATAAAAGGAAATTGAAGCCCCAGCAGCCAAGCGTGGCTGCTGCCAAAAAGGAGAGGGTGCCTCCCATAGTGTGCCCTAGGTTTGACCTGAAGACTTCCAGGGATAGCGTCAAAAGGGCTTGTGCACGAAACTCTGAAAAGGAGCCAAAGTTCAACGTGACGGTGAACAGCTCCTCACGAACTTCGCTCCACCGTAAGGAGAAGGATCACACCAGCTTTTTTAACATTCTGAAGTATGCGAAGGTGGCTTGCTATACCTACACCCTTCCAGGAGAGAGAAAATTGGCTCTCCTTCTAAAAGGCGTGCACAGCTCATACGAGAGACTGATGTCCAAGCTGAGCTGAAGGAACATCTCGAAGAAGATGTACTTTCAGCAAAGAAGATTCTCCACTTTAACCTCCAGGAGGGAAAAAAGGACGCTTTCATCCTTCTTAGTCCAGTTCAAACAGGACTTTGAATTGAAGAAAGCAATGGACATAAAGTTCCTATTGTACCCGAAGATACAATACAGCGTCTGCAGAAAAATTGCACTTTCCAGCGCTTCAACTACCAAAGATTTTGCCACGTCGCTTCTAACTGCGGACTCGAAGTTAGATGTGTAAAATGTGGCAAGCAGCATAAGTCCATGGAAGGTTCAATCTCGAAGGAGGAGAAAAAAGACGAGATCTTCTGCGTCAACTGCAATGCTTAGGGGCGCCTTACGAGTTTCAGAGGTTGTCCTAAGGTAAAAGAAGTTGAAGAGAGGAGGAAGAACCTCCAAAAGAAAAAAAGAGGAAAGGAGGGATTTCATCACTGCCTTTATACAAAATACTGTACGTGAAGGGGTCTCGTACCCTAGCCTTTTGCAAGGTGCAAAGAAGCAGCCTGCATTGCAGCCTATACGGAAACAAAAACAGCAACCAATGCAGCAACCCCAGCAGTCACACAATGACCAAAATACGGTTTTGAGCACTGACTGCCAACAATTTTTCGGACGTGATTTGTTCACATTCATTCGAAAATTGGACTCTTTTAGCCCCCACTTTAAAAAATTCACTAACGCTAGTGAGAAAAAGGCTGCGTACTTAGAATTCGCCTTCAAAGTATGCTGTTGTGATGAGTTCCATTAAACTCTCCATCCTCAACATATGTGCACTAGCTCTACGCTATAAAAAGGAATTTCGTTCAAGAATACTTGAACGCCCATAGACCAGACTTCTTGTTTATATCGGAAACAAGACTCAAAGAAAGACACAGAGTGCATCTGGGGAAATACAAGATCATCAGGCGTGATGATCCAGAGGGAAGTCTTGAAGTTGCTATGTCTCACAAAGATAACCTGAAAGTCCAAAGGCACTGCCTTCCAAGTCTGAAATGTATTGAAGCAGAAATAATACGCTCCATGCTTAGAGGGTGCACCTTTGCGTCCGTGGAGATCTATGTTCGACATGAATTCATTGACGACTTGGAAACAGTGCTTACTCTGTGCAAAAAATTCGATTTCTATGCCATGGGAGGTGATTTTAACGCAAAGATTCCCTCGTGGGGAAATATCGCAACTCATGGCTATAGAACAGCTATCTCTAACTGGATTCAATCAATTATAGATCTCGTATTGATTGCCCTAAAAGAGTCTACCTTGCACCGAAGCTCGTCTATAATTGACTTTTTCATTGTGTCTGCAAATTTGGTAAATCTCTCCTACAGTTAAAGTTATTTCGAGTGTGGAGTTTTTGACGCCGAGTCTCACCATCTTTTGGTTGAGCCGATCTTAAGAGTGCAAAAGGGTGCAGATCCTCAACTATTCATTCCATACAAGAGAATCGATTGGGCAGCAGTAAGTGCTGACCTTGACGGGAAATTGAAGGGAATTTCGATCAAAAGACCGAAAAATCTTTGAGGGAATTGCTTGTATAAATTCAACCCTGGATACGGTCATCTCAAAGATCTCCATTAAGAAATCCTCTACAAATTACTTTTATCGAGATTTACCGGAAGACATCTTGGAGCTTCATCGTAGACGAAGTCGGCTTAGAAAGCTACCCGCAAGAATTTACCACCGCAATTTAAATACAGTCAACTGGGAGTATGAACGTATTCACCTAGTGATTACGTCTCTAAACTGAATGATCTCGAGGAGAACCACGGCTTTTGCTAACGAGCGATTTGAGCAGGCCCTGGAAAGTATCAAACCAGGTCCCAGTATGTTTCCTCACATCAAGAGGATAACGGGCAGAAAAAGGCTGCCCGGGGTCCTCACTTACGATGGATCCATGCTCATGAATGACAAACCCATCGCTGACTTTATAGCAAAACATTTTGCAAAAGTTCTTCAAGGAGAGAAAGCAAGTGAGGACTCTTCCATTACTTCGTTAGTGAGCAGCACCACAACGAATTTCAACAGGGACAATGATCAATTGTGCTTGACCCGGTTCTCTGATTCAAATCCCTCTGACGAATCTACTGGCCATGGTGTGTTTGTCAGCCCTGAGAGGCTCACTTTGTTGGCACTGGAGCAAAATTCCAAAAATCAGCAGTGGCTGATGGAATCTCCAATTACATGCTTAAAAGGCTTCCCCATGCTTTCTTTGTTCTCCTCGCGATCATTCTAAATAACTGCATTAACATTTGCTACTTCCCCCAACAATGGAAATGTGCAAAAATATTCGCAATACCCAAGAAGTCGGGCAGTACTGACGTAGTCGATACTCGTCCGATTTCGTTGCTTTCAAACATTGGTAAGCTTCTTGAAAGGGTAATACTTGAAGGCATCATACAATTCTCTTCCGGCGCAAGAATTGTGTCGGAAAGACAATTTCGCTTCAAAAAAGCTCACTCGATGGTGGATGCTATGACCGTGTTCCAAGCCGATATAATGAGAAGCTGGCGCAACAATAAGCTTGTTGTAGCTTGCCTGAACGATGTGGAGAAGGCCTTTGGCTCTGTATGGATCAATGGGCTTCTCTGTAAAATGATAAATCTTGGCTTTCCGGCCCATATTGTAACAATTTATGAGGCGACGAACTACCTTTGCGGTGGCTGGTGGAGCTAGTTCAGACCCATTTAGTATTGACTTGGTGGTCCCACTGGGGTCTATATTAGGCCCATTTCTTTTCAACATATTCACCTCTGACGTCCCGGGCGTAAGAGATGAATATAAGCCTGAAATCCAGGTGAACCTCTTCCTGATGACTTGTTAGTGTGGTCATCTGAGCACAATTTGCGCTTTGCTAGGATGCGGCTCCAAAGATATTTGGAATCTCCTACTGTATATTACCGGAAAAAGGGAATCAAGGTTAATGCAAAGAAAAGTGAATTAATTGTGTTCAAGGATGATATGGATTGGAGATCCGAAAACAAAATGGGGCAAGATAGGATTAGTGGAGCGGAAAATCCTTCGGGCTTGCACAGACCTATACAGACGGGAGGACGGACGGTCTTACCCCAACGAGGTGCCGAACCAGGTAACAAGAATGGAGCCGATAAAATTGTATGCAGAAAAGCTTGCGGAAGCGGGAATCATACGAGCCAAGGAGCACAAGGCGGGAGTTGTCAGGAGAGCAACGGACAATCGTTCAATGGACGCAGCAAATGAGTAGTTTTTAAGGTAGTCTTAAGGAAGTCTTAAGGATTCATGTACTTAATTTTAAGGAAATCAATTTTTAGGTCTTTGTAGTTTAAAGATACCGTTTTGATTTTATGGACAAAAATGTAAAATCTACAAATCATACTATTATTAACAAAGTTGAGTGAATTTCGATTTGTAAGTTATTTGTTGCCCTTGTACTCATAAAGGCCCATGTTCGTGATAATTTACGGATTTTTCGGCTCAAAGATGTCCAATCGCGAGGGGGGGCACATATTTTGGGTACATTTTGACTTCCCCTGGACCCCCTAATTCATAAAATGATTTTTTTATTCCAGATTCTAAAAGTCCTTTCATTTGATACCCCACTCGACTACTTTTGATTTAAAAAAATTTTTAAGGGCCAATTCGTTATTAGGAGGACCCCCCTTAAAAATTTTTTGTTAAGACCTTCACTTTTGAGAGACCATCACTTCTTACCTTTTCACAAAGTTGGAGCATTCTAGCTTCTATAGTTTCTGAGGAAATTAGCTGTGACGCACGGACAGACGGACGAATGGACAGACGGACGGACAGGTCGCGAAACTAGTAGGTCTTTGTAAAAAAATTTTTTACAAAGACCTAATTAGCGGAAATTCTACATACAGCTTCAACTAAATTTTTCAGCAAAATCACACAAATATAGCCCTATTCCCAAGTCAAAATTTGGCAACTCTGCCTGCTCGTGATAAAAATTTGCCTGACCAAAAGATAAGCAACATGCGTTTATGTGTGCGTTGCGTCGGAGAACCCTAGAAAATTTTTGGAGTAATTTTACCAAAAAGTATCTATCAAGAAGAAAGCGACACTCTGCCACTATTCCTCACAGCCATTTCACACATATATACGTTCTCCAATAAGAATCGCTTAGTAAAAGCAGTGCAGATGGACTGTCTATAAAACCTACCCAAATTTAGGAATCTTGGAAGTAGTCAAATATCTTGCTGCAAAAACCCACTTACAATGCATTGTGTAAAAGACCCTTCTTTTCTTCATTGCAATAGAGGCAACGCACAAGTGCTGGTTGTCTATTTAAGAAATCTACTGTGGGCTAGTCCACACGCTCCAGCTTGCTGCCTTTCTCAAACAGGTAAACACAGTTTTCTTAGACGGAAAGTACGCGCTGTCGAGAGATGGAGAGGAAGGCACATTAGTACTGAAAATTTCTTAACCTTGTCAACATTGCACCCGTGCTCATTTTCTATACGCCAGCCCAGCTTATCGGTTAGTTGATAGAGATTGCAAACCTGTTGGATGCTGCGTCTAGACTTGACTTCCTCAACATATCGCTATAGCAACGAAAGCAAATACACGCATAGAAGTTTCACCTACACATGTTCAGAATCAATATGTATATGATGACCCACGTTTTACATCAGTTTGAGTAGCGCTCCAGAATATTTTGTTATGCGCGTAGAGTTCTGGAATGAGCTTGCTGGGGTAACAGGGCAAAATATTGTGAATTAAACGAAATTCATTAAAAAAGAAGAAAACAACCGGCAAAATGTAAGGTTTCGAGCGTACTTGCTTTTAAAATTATATATATATATATATATATATATATATATATATATATATATATATATATGTATATATATATATATATATATATATATATATATATATGTATATATATATATATATGTATATATATATATATATATATATATATATATGTATATATATATATATATATATATATATATATATATATATATATATATATATATATTCATACAACCAACTTCATTAAAATCATACACTTGCATTATGTACGACCTGCAGCATCAAAATATCATCTGATTACAGAAAACGAATATTGTGAAATGCAAACACCCTGTACATTTGTTTTCCATAGTGGAGTCCATCTCTTTTCCAACTAAGGAAGAAATTATCCCTATCTATTTCATGGGTGGAATGAGGAGAGTACCGCTTTGTTTTTGTTTTTTTTAGGAGAGTACCGCTTTGTTTTTGTAAAGTCATTCATTAATAACTCCGAGTTGCTTCATTGGTTCCCACTTTTCTTGCTTATAGAACTTGTTTCTTTCCTATAGAACATGTTTCGAGCTTACTTTTCAGACTGCGTTTAAAAACGCCCATTCACTGTCCATTTGAAAATTTTACATGGCTACACATTACTTAGGAACTTAAATTCCTCCTTAAAACTGTTTACTAATAAAATATAATTGCATCATTACCAGAAATTGAAACCTCTTCCATATGTTCCAACATATATGAAGACAGGATAATTGTTGAGAGACATCCAAAGAATCCAATTGTAGATAAAATGTAGGCACCCGCCTCCAAACTGCAACAATGGAAGCATGACTTCAATGGCTGCTTCATTTTGATGAAGTTTTGCTTTCTTTTTTCACGCACGTCACCTTTGTGGCACTAAAATTTACCAGGAACAAACCAATTAAGTACGCACTCGAAAGCACTGAACCTGCACGCACTATAAACGTGAAACTGCTATCTGTAATATTTAAATTGAACTGAAGGCGCAGGGGGCTCTAGTTACTTCCACGTTTTGTTTTGTTCGACGCCAAACACAAAATGCAGACGCCAGAATGTAACATTAGCAGATGCACTCTGAACTATTCAACGGTATTGACCTTATATCACGATATGATCCTCAAGATAGTATTAGTGTTTTCCCATCTTACAAGAAAAAATTTGAAAAAAGATAGAAATACGTACATATGTGTGTGAGTCCATTGCATTCTCTAAGGGCGTACATAGACTAGAGCAAGACAGTCGCACGACTATTCCTCTTTGGTCGCACATGGTCAAATGAAAACACGTACGTTGCGGCTTTGCGATACTTCTTGCCAGGTGAATTATCGCAAGGATCGTCCTTAAAACTAGTTTACTAGGAAGGATCATTTTCGAGTCGCACATTTCGATTATACTCGCGCTCCTTGGAAATTGAATGCAGGCAGGTAAGACTACAGTTTTTCGAAACAGTGCTGCAAAAATATAAAATAATACGAATACTTACATATGTACATATGTATGTAGTTGCTTCGACACATATTGTTGAAACAAACGCAATTTTTTTAATTTTTACAAGTTTATTAACGTTAAAATGGCGATAAAATAACAAAGTTTCTCCGAATATGATTTGCCCCTTTTATAAGTTTACAACTACCGAACAAGCAATTTTATTATTCCCACGAATCAACAAAAGTTAGTTTGATTCCCGTGTTGAACTTTATGATGACGAAGCAGCATGTGCACGGATTGCATGAAAATTCTAAAGAAATTCTACACGAAAATGCAAGATCTAGGAAAATTATGTGTGGAAAAGTAAGGTATCATGCAAAATAGCGCATTTTATCCCAAATTGAAACGGGGAATGTGCTTTATTTAAACCATCTTCAACAGTTAACAAACAAAGCGAAATGAAAATAGAAGAAAACTAGTTGGGTAAACAGACCTACGCTTCTGTCAGAAGGGTTTTGTACCCAACTTCTCAGAAATGCAGTCACCAGCAATGAATAACGTCAAGAAATATGTCAAAGAGATTCCACGCTCAAAAGAAAATCCATTATTTTTCTACTTTCAACGGTCGCCATTTTGTTGCAAACCGGCAAAAATCACTCAAATCATGAATTCTCAAAAATATTAATGTTATTGACCTTATTGGAAAATTTCAAGAAGATCAAGTCAAAACGATGGAATGGCCATAAAATACCAAAATCATGTGTTATTGTTGTTGTAATTGGACAAATTTCAAACGGCTATAACTTCCGTGTATATCATTCGATTTTCATCAAACTTACAAAGTTTAAGAACCCTTAGTAGGAATACGTAAGTGTCGAATTTCGTTCAGTTTAAGGGTACCAATGCGATTTTATTGGGAAAAATGTGAAATTCGAATATCATACTATTATAAACAAAGTTGAGCGAATTTTGACTTCTAAGGTATTTTTTGTTGTTGTACTCATAATAACCTACCACCATAATTTTTTTCAGATTGTTCGGATCACTGGGGGACACAAATTTTTCGTGTATTTCCCCTCCCCGCGCGTCCCTCGGAAGCAAAAAGTATTGTCGCGTTTTATGATTCGCGGCCAATAATTTTAATATTCCGGGAAAGTGAAAACGCAATGTTTTTTAAATTGAATTAAAAGAGTTTATTAAATTACTTAAAAATGCACAATCACTTATTTGGCCTATTTCACAATTTTAATTTTCACTATTAAAATCTAAGTTCCACTTGTCCATAAATTTCTATCGCAATTGTCTCCTAAGTCACTTCACAATCAAAGAAAATCACTTTTCTATTACTCGAACAATATCGCTTTCCACACACTATCGCAGTTTTTATCGCGGTCGAATGAATGATCCCCCCATTCATTCAGCTCGCCTTTATATAGGGTCTCCATCCGTTCAATGCATTTCTCGTACATTGGCGAATGTTCTGCCGAGAGGTAGCTGGTATATTCGAGCAGATGAATGGAGCAGTGACTCACCTCCAAATGTTGATCATGCTTGGTGGGTTTTCGTGGTTTCGAGTAAGTTCATTTTGTTGATGTTCTTAATGGTTGTGAAAACAATTGCAACAGTAACTCGCAGAATTATTTGTACATGTAACACTGCCCCCATCTCAGTTCTTTTCGCCCCGAAAAGATGTGTCGCCAGTTGTAGTCAACTCTCCCTGGATGTAATATGGGGCAAGACGGTCCAGGTGCACGATTTTCATTTTGGCTCTTGGCTTACGATGTTCCTGTATTCGGTATACGACGTCGTTGATTCGCTTTGTAACTCGGTATGGTCCCTCCGAATTATGTTGCAACTTTGGAGACCTACCCTTTCATCGTTGCGGGTTAAATAGCCACACCAAGTCATCTTGCTAGAAGCCAGTAGAATTTGCCTTCAGATCATACCTGGTCTTCATGCGGTCCGTAGCCGATTCGAGGTGTTTTCGCACAGTCCGATGTATTTGGTTCAACCGTTGCCTTAGCTCACTTGCGTACTCCGAGATCGTTGGGGTTCCTCAGGGGGTGTTCCGAACTTTATATCAGCTGGCAGACGAATAGTCTTTCCAAAAATGACTTTGGCTGGGGCTTGGCCCATCGATGCATGTTCGGCAGTTCTGTACGCTATCAAAAATAGTGGGATGTGTCGGGCCCAGTCCCTTTGGTTCTCGTCAACCATCTTGGCCAGGTGTTTATTGAGAGGGCCGTTAAAATGTTCGACCATTCCATCGGACTGGGGATTCAGCGGTGTTGTCCTCGTTTCCCGTATTCCCAGCAGCTCGCACATTCGCTAAAAACTAGTGACTCGAAGTTTCGGCCTTGATCTGAATGTAGTTTACAAGGTACGCCGTACCTAATGACCCAGTTTAACACTAGCTGTTCGGCTACAGTAGTTGCTTCCTGGTTGGGAATGGGGTAGACCTCGGGCCACTTGCTGAAATAATCGGCTACAACCAGCGTGTATCAATGTCCCCATTCAGATTCAGGAAAGGGTCATG
This sequence comes from Odontomyia ornata, assembly GCA_963969285.1. Taxonomy (NCBI): domain Eukaryota; kingdom Metazoa; phylum Arthropoda; class Insecta; order Diptera; family Stratiomyidae; genus Odontomyia; species Odontomyia ornata. The sequence goes on along the minus strand of OZ017738.1, from coordinate 467,585,884 downwards.
CGATGTCAACAGCAATCCTTTCAAACGCTACACCCACGTTGTAGTTTTGCATTTGTCCTCTCAGTCGTCGATTTGGACCTTTGACGGAAGCGCAAATTGTGCGTCTACGGCACCAGTCCTCTACATCTTCTCGAGCATGGAGCCAGTAAAACATTTCCCGCAATTTCGCTAAGGTCTTGTTAACGCCAAGGTGGCCTTCCGAGGATCCTTCGTGCATCTCCTTAACCACATCGTGGATTCGGCTTTTGGGAAGTATAGTTTGCATCCTATAGGAGCTGCCATCCGCCGTTTCCCATTTCCGCTTGAGTATGCCACCCTCCACCTGAAGGGAGTTCCATTGTGCCCAATAGCTATTCAGGGTTGCGCCATGCATTGAAACGTCCTTCCACTCCGGCGCCCATTTGTTTACTTCCATACGAGCAATGGTCCGATGTCTTCATCGGCTAGCTGGGCATTTCGAATCTCCTCCGGTGACCAACCTTCATCGAATTCGGTCGTTATCAATCGCAGACCAACGGACGGTTCCTTTTCCTCAATCTGTCGGCAATGCTTGCCATTAGCTGGACATGGACGCGGAGATAGGGCGTCAGCATTTCCATGAACTCCACCCTTCCAATGAACAATTTCGTAGTCGTATGACTGCAATTTTTCGATCCATCTCGCAACTTGTCCCTCGGGGTTTTTGAAGTTAAGCAGCCATCTCAGCAATGCATGGTCCGTTCGAAGAACAAACTTCTGGCCATATAGGTACTTGTGGAACTGCTTGGTGGCCTCTATTATAGCCAATAGCTCCTTCCTGGTCACGCAGTAGTTCCTCTCACTTTTTGAGAGAACTCGACTGTAATAAGAGAGGACTCTTTCTTCGCCATTGATCTTCTGGGAGAGTACAGCTCCAATACCGCCGTTGCTTGCATCGGTGTCAACTACAAACATTTTTCCGGGTTTTGGATATGCCAGCACGGGTGATTTACACAGCTTCTCCTTCAGGGTCTCAAAGGCTGTCTGGCATTGTTCATTTCAGAAATACGGACGATTTTTCTCGGTTAGCTGATGGAGACACTTAGCTATTTTGGCAAAGTCTTTGACGCGCTTGTTGTTTGGTATTGGCTAGCTTTTCAGGGCTTCAATTTTCTCAGGGTCTGTTTTGACCCATTCTGCGGATTCGAAGTGTCCTAGGTATTTTACTTCAGCTGCAAAAAGGGTACACTTGTTTCAAATTTGCCAGTCGCAATCGGGAGAAACGCTCTTCTAAGTTCCGCACATGCTCTTCGAACGTTCTCCCGATGACAATGATGTCATCTAGGTACACCAAGCAGGTTTTCCAGGTTAAGCCACGTAGCACGTATTCCATCAGCCGTTCGAAAGTGGCTGGAGCATTGCAAAGCCCAAATTGCCACAATCCGGTCCCGACTGAAAATGTGGTTTTCTGTCGGTCTTCTTGTCGATTTCTACCTGCCAGTAGCCACTCTTGAGATCGAGTGTAGAAAACCATTTTGCGTCGGCTAAAGTGTCCATGATGTCATCGATGCGTGGGAGCGGGTAATTATCCTTCTTAGTGACGTCGTTAAGCTGCCTATAGTCGACACAAAAACGAGTGCTACCATCCTTTTTCTTTACTAGAACTACAGGCGCGGCCCATTGACTGACAGAAGGTTCAATAACGCCTTGTTTTTCCATGTCCGAGATCAGCGCGCTCACTTCGCCTTGTTTGGCTATAGGGAGACATCTCGGTGCTTGTCGAATCGGTTTGGATCCCTGTGTATCTATGACGTGAGTTACCAGACTCGTTCGGCCTTGGTCAGCTGGGCTTGTTGAGAAGATGTCACTGTACTTGGTGACCAGATCGGAGGCTTGCTTGAATAGCTGCACTGGCAATTTGACCTGCTTCAATATTGCAGGCATGGATTCCCGGGCCTTGCCTGTGTCTTGCCTCCTTTTCCAATGATGGTCGTGACTAGCTTCCAAAGAGGTGATGGTGGAAACAGGCTGGCAGCTGCCGATGACTTCTCCCGCTTTGATGCTCGTGGTTGAGTCTGTGGTGTTAAGGACTCTAACTGGCACGTATCCGTCCCTTATAGATCTTACAAGGCTTCGTCCTACAATCAAACTGCGCAATGCTGACGTCTTCGTTGGCTCTATCAGATAAGATCGCTGGTCTCCAGAATCATCATCAAGCTTGGCCCATACTATGCTTTCAGAAGAATTTGGTACATCGGTGTCGGCCCATACTACTACATTCATCTTGGGAATTTGGACGCTGGGATTCTCCATCAATACTTCGACATTCTGCCATTTCAATACCCGTTTGCCTAAATCCAACGTGTTTCCATGTGTTCGCAGGAAATCCATTCCGAGAATTCAGTCGTCCATAATGTTCGCGACCAGAAAATTATGTTGGAACGCAAGGTCTCCCAACTGTATCTGGAGGTTGACCTCTCCATGGACAGGTGCAGTTTCTCCCGTAGCTGTCCTTAGTGCCCTTTTGAAGTAGTTGTTGCCTCACATGGTCTGGTCGGATAATCGATCGGGTTGCACCAGTGTCGATTGTTATGGTGCAATGTTCTCCATCAACTTGACCCGGAAGGCATAAGTCCGCTTCTCCACGATGTAGTCTTGGTACAGTGATGTTGGTGCTGGGGACGTCGATCCTCCTAGCCAACCTCTGCGCCACGAAGTTGGCTCTTACATGTTTCCCGACCCCTCAGTTTGAAGGGCTTCCATTCTGGGCTCTTGAATCGGTCTGGATCTCCTCCTAGCTGCACACCTAGGACAATAGCTCGGTTACTTTTGCTTCTTGCAACCTCTTTGCAGGTGCTCCTTCTCTCCGCAATTCCAGCATCTAGGCGCACCATTCACCTGCGGCTCTTGCTCAGTTTTCACGCGCTCACACCTGCACTCATCTGCCACTATCTCGCGAACCCGGGCAGTGGTACGAGTCACATTTTACGCTGCCTCAAAGTTCACACTGTAAGCCAATGCGTCCTTAACCGTTTGCTTTTGAGCTAAACGCACGGCTTGTTGCAATTCCAGGTCCTTCAGCGCGCTCATGAATGCTTCTGTCGTTGCATCATCTCGATGTTCCGGGTCGCAAGCTGGGTAAGCCAAAAGTGCTAGTCGCTCAATGTCTTGGGATAGCTGCTGTAGGGTTTCACCAGACCTCTGCACCCGATGCCTTAACTGTGACCGATAAATCTGCTTCAGATGATCATCTCCATAACGCATGTCGAGCGCATTCATTACAGCAGCCGGGTTTGAATGCAACTCAACAGGGATGGTCTGCAAAAGCTCGGCAGCTGGGCCTCTTAGAGCAAGAATCAATGCAGTTGCTCGTTCCTGATCATTCCAGTGATTTATGTGGCTCCTTCAAACTGGGTTTTGCAAATAGTCCACACCGTTTGCCCGTCGAATATTGGTGCTTACACATTTTTGGATGAGCTTTGTGCTGCAGTTGTAAGCGGGACTGGCGAGGTAGTTACTACTGCCTTTGCTGCTTCCAATTCCTTTTTCATGTTTTCCATCTCATGGTTGATTCTCTCCTTGACCTGGCTGACCTTTTCCTCGACCTGGCTGACGTTTTCCTCGACCTGGTAAACCTTTTCCTCGACATGGTCAACCTTTTGCTCGACGCCTTTAATTTGTTTGTTCAGATAACCGAGCTCCGCTTTTATTTCGGTTGACTGTTTCTCCAGCTTCAGTGTGATGTCTGCCTTGATTTCGATCGCTTGTTGGTCCAGCTTCGCTGATCGTTCATTTAGCTTCGCTGATTGTTCATCTAGCTTCGCAGTAAGACTGGATGATATCAGCATTAACATTTGCATTAGCGCATTTTCTGGCTCCTTTGATTTTCTTGTTTCCACTTCTCCACCTTCTGCGCCTTTTTCCGCATCTGAGAGCTCACCCGAATCCAGATTCCCGCCTTCCGACTCAATTGCGTCACGCAAGCGTGCAATCAGTATGGCCTCTGTACCTTGCGTGGCCAGATTTCGCTGTCCCAACTCCTATTTGAGCTTCGATATGCTCAATTGATTAATTTTTAGATGTAAGTTTCCTGGCATTTTTATTATTTCGGCTATTTTTCCACTAGTTTCCACGTTAATTTACATTATTGTGCACATTAAAAATGTTTAAACGTTTTCACTTCCAAAATTTTCTTTCTCACTTCTTGACACCAATGTCGCGTTTTATGGTTCGCGGCCATTCATTTTAATATTCCGGGAAAGTGAAAACGCAATGTCTTTTAAATTAAATTAAAAGAGTTTATTAAATTACTTAAAAATGCACAATCACTTATTTGGCCTATTTCACAATTTTAATTTTCACTATTAAAATCGAACTTCCACTTGTATATAAATTTCTATCGCAATTGTCTTCTAAGATCACTTCACAATCAACGAAAATCACTTTTCTATCACTCGAACAATATCGTTTTGCACACACTATCGCAGTTTTTATCGCGGTCGAATGAATGATCCCCCCATTCATTCAGCTCGCCTTTATATAGGGTCTCCATCCGTTCAATGCATTTCTCGTACATTGGCGAATGTTCTGCCGAGAGGTATCTAATAGCATCCAACATGGCAAAATCAAAAATTAGTTCAAAAGCATCTACAGGATTTAGGTTTTCAACTGGTGGTCGAGATGGCAGTTGTAAAATATTATGAGAAGCCGTTCGTACATTACGCGACGGAGGAGTCGCTGACCACTTGAACCTATTTTTACCATATAAATATTTACATGATGTTGATGGTAAATTTTACATTTCCCTTTTCTCTTCTTCACTCTCGAAACAATCAGATTCGGTGTCATGCTCACTTATAGCAAAATCAGCGTCGTCATCGTCAGAATGTGGCTCCCCAAAAACTTCTATTGCACGACAGCTGCCAGTGCCTTCATCTTCGCCCCGTTCATCATCCTCTTGAAGCCAATTATTTATGATGTCTGAGAAGGAATGCGGTGCTGGCTTTACAGAAACTATCCTTTGACGCTTATATGCCATGTTTCAAGCCTAAAACATATCAAAAACAAATAAAAAAAAAGTAACCAAAACCATTTTTGTAACGGAAAACAACATCATTAGTCCCGGGGACTCACATTCGATCAGAACTTACCTCCACGAAACAAGACCACACACGACCACTCACCCACACGTTAAGCACTTTACTGCAGAAAGGTACTGGAGCGCACAATTCCATACACAACAAAATTAACTTAATTTTCGATGCTTAAAGTAGAGGTGAGTCCCGTGGACTCAGGGTGGTTAACTAAGGGATAAAATATCAATCTCTCAGAAACCCTAATTGTTTTTAGATTAAAATATGTATTTTTGTGTTCGTGTCTAATTTTTAGAACATATTACTGACCTGCGTCCAGTAGTTTTGGAAGTAATGAACAATTTTCATTTGTGCTATCTTTTTTGCGCGGGCTTTCAAAACTCAGTTTCTTGAATAGATTGTATCATGTACTCGTATATTAAAATACAATTTTTTAATGCAACGCAAAAACCACTACGGCTAAAATCTGCTGCGTTCATAGGAATTGAACTTAGTTCTGATACATTTAATTCATGACCTCATCAACGTCTACCTTGATTTTAGATCATAAAAAGCAATATAAATTGTAGCTTTGATAAAATTTCGAAATTTGCCTAGCCGCCATTTTGATATTCTGACCCGACCCTGAACTTTTTTTTATTGTTCAATTTTTTTGGACCGTTCAGCGACCGCTATTTTGTTTCAAATGGTTCGACTTGGGATTTTTTATTGTGAGCTTTATCACACACTTGAATGAATCTTTGTACCAGTTTTGATTCAAACTGAAGCTATACTTTGGTCAGAACAGAAATCGCGGGTTTTCATCTAAAACATCCTCTACTTTGTTTTTGCTTAGCCAATTTGAATTAGTCGAAATATTTCTGAAAATTTGACGAAAATCGAAGCAAATTTGCGACCTCCAGGCAAAAATTGCGTTATATCCTATATAAATTATTCTTCCACGCGGGAAATTAAAATAGAAAAATATTTTGTAGGAGTGAGCCCGATGTGATTTTATTAAAGTCCGGTTAACAGCTGACTTAATTCTAGCATAAAATTTAAAATGAAACTTAATTCTATTTCGTTGCATCAGCATAGTTGGTTTCTCATAGAATATTGTATTGCTACAATTCTGAAAACGATGTACTCAGGTCTAGACGCAGCATCAGCACTTTGTTGTGGGCTCAGGTGGTAACTCGCCCACCTTTAAATGTGATTGTCCTCAATCGATTAAAAGAACTGGATGTCGTTGAACCTGATATTTTTCTTGTAGTTTATGGATCGGATGATGGTGATGATGATGGAGTTTGGACCGGGGGTGGTAATTCGTATATTTGATTCTTTTCTTCCGTAGATGGGGGATCTGCTGCCTTCTCTTTGTTTATTGTGGTAGTCAGCCTCGCCTTGAATCTTGAGCATAATTTGCAGCTGAGAAGGATAATTGAATACGTTCCCATGATAGTAAGTATTGCGTACGATGCTGTTTGGTAATAGGGATACCGGTTTTCTAACATATGGCGTAACTTGATTTTTATTCCAGTGATTCACCTTTCCAAATATGTGTTGAAAAGCTACTGTCATATAGTTTCAGAATCAGTATGTGTCATTTAGCTGAAGCGTAAACAACAATACTTTTTTTTACTCTGAAAATGTCGAATTTTGTGCCGAATAACGTGTTTTTGCGGAGAGTACTTCTTCATTGAAGAAAAGGGCTGCCGAAAGTCATCGTATTTTGGTGAAAGTGTATGGTGTGCATGCGCTAGCTGAGCGCACATGCCAGAAGTGGTTTGCATGGTTTAAAAGTGGCAATTTTGACTTGGAGGACGATGAACGGCCCGGACAGCCAAAAAAGTTTGAAGATCACGAATTGGAGACATTGCTCGACCAAGATCCATCCCAAACTTGCAAAATCACTTGGCGTCGCTCAACAAACCATTTTCGATCGTCTAAAAGTAATTTTTCACATTAAAGCGAAAAAAACCGCATGAATTAACTAGTATTGTTGATGTGTAGATCCATCATTTCAAGTGATAGCTGAAGGATGGCAGGCAGGGCCTGGATCGTTGTGGTCTCATGATTCCCAAATTACGCCCATTCGCGGTTATGCTCGTGTTGTAGATTTTAACGAGGTAGGTCCCACTCAGACGATAGACCATTGGCTCGGTTACTATAGTACCCGTGAATTGATTCAACAATATCGTACCCGAGGATATTTCCGCAATTAATGGTATATGGGCGTTGCTGGTTCTGTTGCAAGTGGTGGTCAGGCTCCTCATTAGATTTCGTATACAGGAGGTGTTTGTTACATCCATGAGCTCGGTTGATTTACAAATACTTAAGCTATTAACATTTTTACAATATCCAATTACGCCAAATATTTGATCGTTACTTTATAAAATTTTATTAAATTGAAGGTCGTTAATTATTTGATTTTTTCTTCATTACTTTAATTAACAAGGATTCATAAATAAGGCTTGTTGTCACCAGAATGTTAATTATGTAAAGTATTAAAGACATGTTCGTTATTATTTTAACATCGGAAAAATCTAGGGCCTCTTCTATCGTAAAATATGGAAGGAGTTCTTTATCGATAATACTTGTTGCCAATCTTATTTCGGATTTGGATAAATTTATTGGATTGATAATGCTTAATTTGGCCCAATGTATAGCGAGATTTATATTTGCTAATTCTTTTTTTATTAAGGATAATCTAAACTGAAGATCTAATACTGTATTAAAATTTGTTTGGCTATTTTCCTTGAACATCCTTTGAATTTCGTTTGCTATTTTGGTTATATTATTAAATCTGTCGTTATACGTTCTGTTTATGATAACCTGCTTATTGCGGTTTTTTAACATGTTATTGATTTTTGCTTTAATTGTAATAAAATCCTCGTGATCGGGATTGGCGATAAAGTTAAGTGATCTCTTTATTTTGCGTGGTTTAAGATTATGAATAAGACTTTGAATCTGCTGTAGCTCAAAGGAAAGAGTAGTGTCTGACTTCCGCAAGATTAAGAACTGGTTCAATTTCTTGGATGAAATGTTCGTATTGGTCAATGTCGATCGTATGTATTAACTTGAAATTCCCATCCTGTATTTTAGCTCTTCCAGTGTGAAAAGAAATGATTTGGGAGCTTGAAAAGTCCAAAATTTCAATTTTGGCGTCAATTATGGAGAGTAGAAGCCTGAAAGAGAAAGGTCAGTTACGTATAGTATGTGAATCTCTTGTGAATAACTTTACCGGATTCTGTTAGTACGGTTGAGTTATTATTTTCTTTCACTATTTCTTGTTTATATTGCGCTGTCAATTTAGACCCTTTCCTTTTATTCTGTCTAACGAAAATGTTTTCTCCGATCTCATACTATTTGGTAGGTTGTCTTGTTTTATTGTGGTTTGTCAGGTCGGTATTTTGTTTTTGTTTCAGTCGTTCTATGGTCGATAGTCGAATCCTCTCCATTTCGTCTGGGTCAGTCCTTGGAGTCCATCCGAAGTGTAGCTCGATGGGTTTCCTACCAGTCGTTGTGTGAATTGAGAAGTTATATTCGTGCACGGCGTGTTGTAAACATTTTTCGAAAGATCTGGGTGGTCCATCCTTTTTCAAACATCGCATTATTATCGGTGTATATCTTCACTTTTCTCGATCCATAAAGGTAGCTCCTCAATGAGGTGAGAGCCCAGATGGTGGCAAGCATCTGCTTCTCATTAGTAGCGTAGTTTATAGATCTAGATAATGTTCGTGAGAGGAAGACGATCGGTTTCTCATTCTGAGAAAGAACTGCACCAATAGCATACTCAGAAGCATCTGTAGTAAGGTGTAATTCTTTCTCGAAATTCGGATGTGTCAGTACTACCTCCTTAGATATCAAACAGTTTTTTAGAGCATTAAATGCGTTGATTTTTCAGCCCGAATGGGAGTTGAGTAAACTCGAATTTCCCGTTGTCCACGGGAAAAGGGAGTTTTTGGTATGTCTTGTTCTATGAGTGGGATCTGCTCTTAAGATCGACAATAGAAAAATAGCTTTTCCTTCCCAAGTTTACCAAAATTTTGCTGATCTCGGATATTGGGTATTATCCGCAATAGTGACGGTACTAAGTTTACGGCAATCAATTACCATCCAATTTTTTTCACCAGTTGCACCGCTTTTCTTAAGAACAACCCAAACTGGTGAGTTGTAGGAAGATTTTGAGGGTCTTATAATCCCGTTTTCGAGAAGTTTATTTATTTCTTACTCGACTTCTCCCTTTAGGGCCATCGGATAAGGGCACGCCCTTGAATAGACCGGTTCATCGCTTGTCATCCGTATTACTCCTTTAACAGAGGTAGTATAGGTTAGTTTCTCATCAGGTTCCCCTAGTAACCTGGAACATTTCTTGAGGATTGTTTTCAGTTTGACTGTTTTATCACAATTCAGATGATTTGTTCTGAGATTGATGTTATTGACTGACTGTGAAAGGTGCTGCTTTAAAGGATGTGTTTATTCGGGTAAAGTGTCATTTATTGTCGTTGGTGTAGATTATGGCTTTTAAATGTTTGAGAGTATCGTTGCCGATGATGCCGTCAAACGCTATTAAACTTGGGAGTATGAAAAATTTTATTTGTGGTGTTTGGTGGCCGAATAGGTTTACGAATGCGTGGTGCGTGATTTTAATGTTTCCTGCTACTGAATTAGCATAAAAGGGTTGGTTATTTGGTATAGGGTAAAGCATGCGCCTTGGTTGTATATAGTTTTTGCCGGACTTGGTGTCCACTAAGAATCTCAGTAGCTCCCCACTTCTCGTAGAATATTCGAAATATGGAAGTGAAGAGCGTTTCAATCTAAAAAATAAATATTTTCTAATTCCTTTGTACTTTCCATGTTCGTTTCGTCATTTGGCTGCGTATAATCCGCTAATGTTTGGTCGTAGTTTCCGTCTTCTTCGTTGATGTCTTCCTTGTACTATTCTTCTGCGTGTCTTCTGTGTGTCTCTTCTGGTTCAGTGTAATAAATGCGTTGTTCGACAGTTCTGCAAGGGGTGTTTCTGCAAAACCGTTGATTTTGGGGCCTTTTTGCGTAATTAACGTTGTGAGTACTAATGGATTGATCAACGTCCATAGGGACTAGACCTGGTTGTGATTGAGATGGCGGTCCATTATTTGTATTTTCATTCTGGGCGTGTTGATAATTTTGAACGTAATACCTTGGTGGCTGTAGAGCCTATAGATTATGTAAAAGTTCCGGTCAAAATGTACGCCTAGAAGCTGGAATAGGTGCAGGCCTTGAAAAATTATGTAAAGCCCTGCGAGGAGGAACCGAAGGGGGAATACTATGGTGTGCCTTCCTCGAATTGGGGTTGGAACTGTTTGCATATTGGGTTCTGTAGTCAATATTCTGTAATTTGTAGCAGAGATGCAGAGCTTGCGGCAAATCAGCTGGCTCGCGAATACTTAATAGTCTCAGTAAGTCACCTCGAAGTCACCTGATAAATGTGTCTAACGCTTTATCGTGATATGCCTGGGTCATGATATTCATGGCATCTTGACTCATCTCAATAGATCCTAATTTGTTGAGATTTAGTGAGAGACGATTATAAACCTCTTGGTAGAATTGAGATATCGAGTTGCCCCCTTGTACCAACGTTGTCATCTGATACTCTAAAGTGCCAAGGTCTTTTTTGTCTACGTAATGCAGTATGAGACACTTTGAAATTTTACTCCAGTTCAGTGGAATGTTATACGACTCCAAGGCAATATCTGCGTGACCTATTATCTTGTTTCAAATCACTGATAAAATACCATAGTACATAGGCCAAGAGCTCAACTCACCAGGCTCCCCCGAGAACGTCCTTAGACTTTTTACAACGTCGGAAATTTTATCCATTTCTGACAGGTTTCCGTCGTCGCCGACGTTTATTGGCACATCAACATCGTTATTGATGTCAGACGCAGGGTTCATCAATGAATAAAAGAGCTCGCTTCACTGTGTTCGGAGAGTCTCCGCTACTACCCGCGGAATAGTTTGTATGAGGTCAATTTGTTGCACGTTATTTGGTGCATTATTACCAGCGTCATTATTATTACCCGCACGATCCATATTATTAGGACCCGGAAATTTTACGTCGGGCCGTTCCTCGGTAGTAAGGTTATAATTGAGTCGCGCCGGATGAATAAAGTTATCGACGTTTCACAGATTTAGATTTCACTTTTCTCCACAAACACTCATTCACCTGATTACAGTTACTCACTTCAATTTTAAACGTTAAAATTTTCAGAGGGAAAGGAAAAAAAGGCAGAATTCTAATGATAAAAACATGGTAAAATCTGAAATAATGGTACTCTGAATGGGGACTTTTCTTTTGACCTGTTGTAGATATTTGGTAATGTAAGTGAAAAGAAAACAACAATAAAGCAATATCAGATAACCACCAATTGACAGCAACGTATAAGTACGAAATCTTTCGATAAATGCAAGCAATTGCGTGTGCAAACTGAATCTACCTAGTACACACAATTCCAACCCGAGTTCAAGAAAATATACGAAATTCGAAAAATGTGCAACTTCAAATAGATTTTTACAGCATAAGGTAAATATTTGATTAGTTTAAAATCATTTAAATGAAACACAACTTTTTTTATGAAGACTCATGTAAATAACACTTTTGATATGTCTCTATACGAGTACATACAGGTTTTTTTTTTATTTTTAAACACTTACGCTTTAGTTTTATGAAAAAATTAGAGAAAGTTGAGGCTATAAAAAAAATTCTGTACTTTCGCAATAAAATCTAGTTCAATTGTAGTTTAAATATTTTAATTTGATTTCCACTAAGAATTCACTTTTTGATCGATGTTGTGAATGAAATTGGATAAATAGCACGATAAAATTCCTTTGTATAAATATTTAAAATCGACACATTGGCACAATTATATTTTTTTTTTCACAAGCAATAATTTGTTAATACTTGGCATGATTTCACAAAAAAATACAGGGTGCGTACGGTATTTGAGGACATGCATAAATGTGACTATAGCTTCGTGATTTTTTCTTTCCTTTTCAGATAAGAAATGGCGGACTACAACATCACTCAAGAAATGAAGAGAAATGCTGTCATCGTCGCTATATGTGCGAACCTACAGATTTAGAGATCTCTAATTTTCTTAATTGCGCCTGTTCATTCGTGCATAAGGTTCGCCGTGAATTGAAAGCATCAGGAGGCGATACAGAATCGGTTGTAAAACGCAAAAAGCACGAGCAACGTTCTGACACTGTCCGATCTGCAGAATTTTTAGAGCAAGTGCAAGCGATTATAGACGAGGACCTTGTTGTCAGCAGCGAAGGATATGTTATGCCACCACACTTTTTTACTCAAGGACTTCGAGTGAACTCTGCTGCATACATCGAGGTTTTGGAGACGGTAGTGAAAAACTGCATAGAAAATATAAGCGGAGGCAGACCATATATTTTTCAACAAGACTCTGCTCCTTCACGTAAAGCGATGGCGACACAAGATTGGACGGCCGAAAATTTTCATGACCACACAACACCTGACCTATGGCCACCTAGCTCCCCAGACGTTAATCCTTTTGATCATTACGTATGGGGCGTAGTTGAGTGTGAGACAAATAAACGTCCTCATAACACCACTTCTTCGCTGAAGACTGGATTTGATTCGGGCGTGTAATCGTTTCCGGACCCGGATTGAAGAGGTTAATGCTGCTAATGGCGATTCTATTGATTAACTTCATAGCCATATACTAATTTAACGTTGTATAAAAAATTCCTGAAATTTCATTTAATTTTGTTACAAATACAAGCTAGTTAATTGTACTCTCAAGTTGTCCTCAAATGCCGTACGCACCCTTTACATATATATATATATATATATATATATATATATATATATATATATATATATATATATATATATATATATATATATACAGTGTGGGCCATAAGGGTGTTGGCGGTTTAAATATTCGATTTAAAAAAAAACTACGAAACATAACACAAATATATTTGTATTGTTAAAAAGTAGAAGCATAGGAATTTTTAAGACTTAAAAATAATGTTGTCCAAATGGCTTCCCTCGGCTGGTTGGCAGTCTTGGAACCGAAGTCGCAAATTTTGGAAAACTCGTTGAAAATTTGTTCTCGGTATTTTGTTACTTTCCTGAATAATATGTAATGTGACGCCTACGCCCGGGAATCGAAGGATTCCGATCCCGAACCCTTGCACCCGGCCAGATGGGTATGACCTCGAGGTGCAAGCGGACTTCATCTTTCGTGCGGATATCGTTGCACAGAAAATATTTTTTTTTCTTTCCAAATATTTAGATCTGTGGATATAAATATTTGAAACATAATATTAATCAAAACACCGACACATTTCGAGACATATCCATCTGGGAATGCCCCCCTCCACCGTTGCCATCAAAACACTATGCCACTGGCGACAAATAAAAATGCACATTGCCGCCATGTGGCGTTCCATTCCGCACATCTGTTTTGTCCGAGGAGAAAACAAAGTAGTCAATTTGACAAGTGAAAGCTCCGGTATTACATAGTGGTAAAGTAATTTTACACGTCGCTGCGCCTTTCGTCCCGTTTGTGAGTGAAAGTGAACTTTACCGGGTGGGCGCATATGCTGTAGGAAGCGGTAGAAAGGGCTACAATAGGGCCGGACAACATTGTATCAATCTCCCCTTGCTGTGACTAGGGATTCATGTAACTGTGGAATTTGAGCAATTAGCACAGATGGGGATATTTGGCCCCACGTGCACAATCGCCAGTACATTGTAACAAGTGAAGAAGTGGCGCTGGAGGTGACTGAACTCACAGGTAAAGAACTGAGTGTATTGTACACCACTGCTGTAAGTTTTCAAAAACATTTACTTTCTGCTGTTTAGAATAAAACCCTGCGCCGGAAAGCGCTGAGTATGCTCCGTAGCGAAACATAAGTGCGAACAAAAAATGACGGTACCGTTTGTTTTCAACAGTTGGAATCTTTGACAAGTGGCGTTGCGTTTGATCGCTCCGAGGATCTTTTGTACTGTTGCTCCGCATAAGCTTATTCTCATATGTGCCTGATTGAAAGATGTATACATATATGTATATTAAGCTAGAGAGCGCGTTGCGAATTAAGATGTGAAATGCTTTACAACTGCATTACTGTTTCGCCAACTCCTTTAAAATAGGGTTCAAGAATGTAGAGAACGTTCTGTTTGATTGAAAGCAAGGTACCGCTGTTCTTAGAAATGAGTGTAAAGGTTACTTGTCAAAAAGAAAGTAAGAAAATTTATTTATATAATGAAACAGTAGTAAATGTTCATGCATTTATTATTAACGTTTGACTATATATTATTAGTTATGACGGGTTGACTGGTGTTTGAAGGAAAAAAAAATGTAAAAGGAAAGATATGTCAGAAAATATTTTCTGATTTAATTTCCTTGTCACACGCACTTTGCCATACTATTTAGGTCCGATATAGAAAGATTGTTTTATAATTTATTGATTTGGCTTAATATTTGTTGAGTATTATATCCTAGTCAAAGATTTTTAGATGTTGTAATGCCTGACATCGTTCAATATCCGTTTTGAAGGAAAATTTCCATTGATTTCCGGGATGCGAAGGACTCATTTAGCTTGAGCAATTTTCGTTTTTGTGGTTTATCATTTAAGGGAATAATAGTTTGAACATTTTGCGGTTATTCCTTTGATCGTGAATGGAATATTATGAAAATATATTTAGCTGAGTCTCACTCTAGGACATGCTGAAGAAACAGAATGTTTTTAATAGTAAATGCTACTACAGTCTTCACCGGGAAGGGTTGCGTATATTAATTATTGTGAAATAGTTACCTTGAGAGAATTTCCCAGAATATGCAGTTGGTAAGCTAATATGTACTAGACTTTAACTAATAGGCGCGCTTAAGTGCATGTCGGTCGCATGCCCTGGATTCGGAATCGTATCTACCCAATTTTATGCTTCAGATCTTCAACGTTTAGAGCACCGAATACACCTGTAGAGGTCTTTTGGCTTTGCGAAATGTGGTACATAATAAAACAATCAGTCAAATTAAAACATATAGAAACCAATTGTTGCTTCACTTTCTCGAAACTTCAACTCGGATGTGCTCAAATATGCCAGTTACAAATTGATTTCATTAATTAATCTATTCGAATGTCACATAAGTCATTGATCTAAAACTTCGCTCCTGTAGATGTAGGATAATAATCACACTGCCAAGATAGTAGGTAGCTAGGTAGAATATTAGCTAGCTAGGAATATTAGCGTGTTGATCTACTTTTAGATTATTTCAAATAAATACCATTACATAATCTAAGACCAACATCAATTGTTCCAAAATATTTTTAAAACAAACAAGGGGTTAGTTCATAATCAAATCTTAGTAACAAAACAAAGATGAATGCAAAAGAATTTCTTTGATAATGCTGCAAAACAGGAATCTGGCGACGATTCATCATCTTTTATTATTGTATGGGCAGTATTTCAACTTTTGGAAGCATATTTGCTTGGGAAAGCTATTTAATTATTATGTTTTTAATTCAGGTTTGGTTCAGTATTATTGTTTCATTAAAGATTACTTCAACGGAAAGTTGACAGTTGTGAAGAACTTAAAACAATCATTTATACTTCAAAGTGGATACCATTGAAAGGCTTTGTGCCTTTAGTGTTATGATTGACCTTTATTCTTAGCTACATTTCACTAAAGCCGTCTGCGAAAGCATACATTCTGATCGAAGTCACCTGCGTTTCTAGAACATATACTGGGTTTCTTGCCTTTGAATTCGTTCTTTTGGAAAGGCATATACAAAACAGGACAATGACGATTAAAACTGAGCTACACCCTATTGTTTTTTTTTATGTTTCTACAATTGACCAAATAATTTATATTGCTAAGCATAGCACAAAAGAATCAATTTCATGGACAGAAAATGAAAAATAAATACAGCTTTCGGTATAGTGTTGATAAAATATTAATTTAATTTGTTTGATATTTGTATTCCTGGGCGAAGAAGAGTTAAGTAATGAACATATTATTTAAAATGAAGAAAAAAACGTTATTATTTGTAAGAAAACAACAATCTTTAGGAAGTCGGGAAATTTGAAACATGAGTGCACACAAATTTTCTTAGTTTTTTCTACTGAAATTTAACAACAATTAGGATAAATATATATGGAAGAATATACAATCGAACGCGGTCGTTAACTATTGAGAGAAAATTTTATATCTCTCGATTCATTGATGTTAATCGTTTGTTTTCGAATCCCGCTTTCAAAAATTGATTATTTTACCGGCATTGAATACAGTTTAAAAAAAAATATATATACACAAGGAAACTTTTGAATATGAAAGCACACCCACATTTGTAATAAGAATTTACGAACTGCATATTACTCTATTTTATACTATTAAATTAAAACTTAAATATTAAAAATATAAGTTCTTAGAAATAGAACAAATCAAAACAAAAGCGATAATGGAGATCATGTTATTATCAGCACACTTTTGAAAATCATTACAAATATTCCTCTTCAGCTGCTCTAAATTGGTCGGATTATTCTCGTAAACTACCGATTTGAGGTAGCCCCATAGAAAATAATCGCATGGAGAGAGATCGGGGCTACGTGGGGGCCATTCAATATCCCCCCTTTTCGAGATGAGTTTTCCGGGAAAAAAATTTTTCAGCAGCTCTATGGATACCCTAGCCGTATGACATGTGGCCCCATCCTGTTGAAACCACATCCTCGAGGTATTGCCTTGAAGTTCTTGCAAACCTGGCACCAAAAAGTCTGTTATCATGTTGCAATAATTGTTAGCTCTAACCGTCATCGCTTGCCCTCTTTCGTCCTCAAAAAAGTATGGCCCAATAATACCGGTTGACGTTATGCCAGCCCGCACGACAAGCTTAGGACTGTGAAGTGGACGTTCATGCAAGCGTCGGGGATTAGTCTTGGACCAGAACCGACAATTTTGCTTGTTCACATGGCCATTAAGGTGAAAATTAGCCTCATCACAAAAAATCATGTTGTTGAAATTGTTGAACTGCTCGAGCATCAACTCGAGCATCAAATTGGCAAAGTTAAGTCGGTTATTGGCATCATTGGGTTTTAATTCTTGGACTATCTGAATCTTATAAGCCTTCAACTAAGCCAAGATGGTCTGATATTATCAGACTGACCATTTTAAAAATTATTAATTCCGAATTTATATATTTATTGGACGTATGGGATCATCTTCTAAGGAGTAAAGATAAAGTTAATCGCATTTTACAGGAGAAACCCGTTTTCATTGAGGTTGCATCAAAATATTTGCAGGGGCTTTTTGATTTTTTCAACGAATTCAGAAATAATCAGATAGAACCGTGCAATATTTCCGCAAAAAAAAAATAGCAAATGAATTGTTGATAGAACCAAAATTTTCGGAAAAACGTAAGCGAAAGGTTAAAATAATGGACGACTAAAAGGCCAAGGATGAAGCGACTATAATGACTCCTCATCAAAAATTTAAGGCTCAGCTTTACTGTGCACTAGACAATCTTATTCAGCAAATGGAATGGAGATTTCGAAATTTGGCTATCGTAGCTTCTGATTTTGGGTTCCTAACAGGACCTTTGTTAAACGATACATCCACTGAAGAACGTAAAAAATCAGCAACTGACCTCGCATCCATTGGCACTTAAATCATCTTTGTACGTTACAAAGATGATTTAAATGCCAATGAATTATGTTTCGAGAGTGAAAGCTATAAACACCAAATAAAATCATTGCTGCCTGATTTAAAAAATGCAGAATACATTGCACTTCTGAACTGTTATGAAGAATTTGGCTTAGTTACTACATCTCCCAACATAGGGATTGCACTTCGCCGAGCATTGACGCATCCAGTCACTTCTGTTAGCTTTGAAAGATCTTTCAGCAAATGAAAACTAATAAAAAATTACTTACGATCACAAATTGGCCAGGAACGTTTAAGCAATTTTGCCATATTATCAATTGAGTACGAAATTGCAAAAAGTATAGATATAGATCAAATAATAGACTGATTGGCCTCGGAAAAAGCCAGAAATGTCAATTTTTAATTTACTATAAATTAAAACTTATTAATAAAAATTTTGCGGTTGTGCTATTTTTGATCTGTTTTGTTTATTTCTTTTCTTATAAAATATTACATAAGACTTCCAAAGTTGCATTAACGTTTCTCTTCTCCCATTAGGTAATAAGTATTGGAGGGCGGAAAATTCAAGTCTTGCCAGGGGCGCTCATGACGCCAGCTACGACACTGTTGGCCATAAGTCGATTCCGAGCCAATACTCCCGAAGCAGCCTGCTCAGCCGTAGCCCTTATTTGTTAGCCTATTGCAGTTCGATTGGAATATGATGTGAAGTACAAAAATAATCGTGAAAAGACTTCTCAAAAAAGCATAATATATAACCATGAAAGATACAAAAAACTGTTAACTACTTTATTGTCTTTTTTCTGTAATTTGTTGGACGTGCCAAAAGTATAATGGGATACTGCCACATCTTTTCAAAAATTTTAACTGAAATGAAGCTGGTTTTGAAAGCATGAAAATTAGGTGGCTGGCTGAAATAAGATTTTCGAAATATGTATATCTACACTATACTGAACCAAAAGCTCATCGTACTGATGTACAGGGTGCGTGCGGTATTTGAGGACAACTTGAGATTAGCTTGTATTTTTAACAAAGTTTAATGAAATTTCAGGAATTTTTTATGCAATGGTAAATTAATATATGGCTACAAAGTTATTTAATAAAATGGCCATTAACAGCAATAACCTCTTCGATCCGGGTCCGGAAACGATTACACGCCCGAATCAAATGCTCCTTGTTCATATTGACCATAACGGCATTAATAGCAGTCTTCAGCGAAGAAGTGGTATTATGAGGACAATTATTGGTCTCACGCTCAACTATACCCCAGCCATATGTTCGGTGTTATGTGGTCATGAAAATTTTCGGCCATCCAATCTTGTGTCACCATAGCTTTATGTGAACGAGCAGAGTCTTGTTGAAAAATATATGGGCTGCCTCCGCTTACATTGTCTATCCAGGGTTTCACTACCGTCTCCAAAACCTCGATGTATGCAGCAGAGTTCACTTGAAGTCCTTGAGTAAAAAAGTGTGGTGGCATAATATATCCTTTGCTGCTGACAACACCTAAAACCATAACAGGGACTGGAAATTTTGTGTGCATAACAACAGGAACTTCCGTAGGATTTGAACATAGCCATCTTTCATTTCGGCGGTTGGTCTTTTGATTTTGGTCAAAATTTTTTTCGTCGGAATAAAACCATAAAACGTTGGGAGCCTCAGGGTGTTTGATTTTGTTTAAAAGACGTTTAGATCGGAGAACTCGCTGTTCCCATGTTCGTTCCGACATGAACTGTCCTCTGCGCATCACGTAAGACTTATTTCGAAGGTCTTCGTGGACAACTCTACGAATAGGGTGCTCAGAAACATGAAGCTAACTCGCTAGGACCTTCATTGATTTTGAAGGGTCCTCGTCTATGATCGCTTGCACTTGCTCTAAAGATTCTGCAGATCGGACAGTGTCAGAACGTTGCTCGTGCTTTTTGCGTTTTACAACCGATTCTGTATCGCCTCCTGATGCTTTCAATTCACGGCGAATGAACGGGCGCAATTAAGAAAATGAGAGATCTCTAAATCTGTAGGTTCGCACATATAGCGACGATGACAGCATTTCTCTTCATTTCTTGAGTGATGTTGTAGTCCGCCATTTCTTATCTGAAAAGGAAAGAAAAAATCACGAAGCTATAGTCACATTTATGCATGTCCTCAAATACCGTGCACACCCCGTATATAAAATTCAAAATAATAAGATAATAGAAATTATCAAAAATATAAAGAAAACTTAAGTAATTAATAATCATAACAAACATCCTTTTTCCTACTTTACACATATTCTTCAAAATACAACAAGTCATCAACAACCTGTTGGGTCTCAATGAATATTCAAACGGGAAGTGTATTAAAACATCAACTTGTTGCAAATCTCCTGATGAAAGACTTCATCACGAGACACAGTACTATAAATCGATACAAGTCTATAGAGACCACCATATCGAATGCGTGCAAGCCAACAAACATACTAGCACACCAATCCCCACCCCAACCAGGATCCTCCTCGCAACAGGAAACTGCAACCACCCCAGAATAGAACTTGCACTAGCGCGCAAACATTTTAATGTATATTTGGTTATGGAAATTGTTTTAATGAAACTGGAAATCGCTCGGCAATTAGCCTCTTGGGGCGCCTGCCAGTCGAATTGGAATGAGTCCTTGGTCGCTTGAATCCACAGCGGGCCAGCGAGCATTTGCATCATGGGAGATTGACTTTCAGGCATCCTTTAAACTATTGTCCCGACAACACATGATGCGAACTTGGGAGCAATATGCGTTCCGAATCTACGAGTATCATCTGCGTTCACGTTCCTGCGCTCAACTTGGCATCGTTTCAGTCGTTTCTGCGTTTCAGGCGCAAGGA
Source organism: Odontomyia ornata (assembly GCA_963969285.1). Classification (NCBI taxonomy): domain Eukaryota; kingdom Metazoa; phylum Arthropoda; class Insecta; order Diptera; family Stratiomyidae; genus Odontomyia; species Odontomyia ornata. The sequence goes on along the minus strand of OZ017738.1, from coordinate 467,565,320 downwards.
TATGAACTTTTGCCAGAGCTTTTCCAGTAACTGGCCGCTTGAGATCGGTCATTACTCAGAAATGTGTCTGTCTGCCCACAAATAAACTGTTAAATTCGAAAAATACATGTTGATTCATACAGAGCTCCACTCCCATCCGGGATGACGTACGCATCGGTATTGAGTTCACAAACGGAATATGTTAAAGTCCTTTCTTTAAAATGAATTACGAGTAGTTCTGGTGATGAGTTGAATTGTTTCAAGTGCTCTTAATTGACGAATTGTTCAATGCAGTTTAATATGTTTCCAATGCAAACCTGTTGTTTTTGTTTCCCATTAGAATGTGGTGCCTATACGTTGGGGATCGGGAGTATTTTCGCTTGTCCTGTTAGCATTTACTTCCTTTTCTTAGTCTTGAATGATAAGAAACCGGAACGAGTGCCAAGTAAGTGGTGATTCAATATAAAAATCGGTGGTTGGTTTGAAAATTTTTTACCTTCAAAGGATCATTTAAATCTAATAAATAAAATCGAAACTATCAAGTTAAAATCTCAAGTGCCATGGAGAGAAATTTGAATCCTTTACGATAATTTAGATTCCTTTAAACAAATCCTCGAGAATTGACGAGGAAAATGTTTTATGTGATGTATATACTCACCATTATATTTAATTAATACTGGTGTTGAAAAATTGGTTAGTTCTAACTAACAATGTTGTAAATATTAATTTCTCTACGCTAATTAAAAGAGTATTTCTTCATTTTCAAAATCATATTTTTAACGTACGTGTCCCTATTTTGCTGAGCAGTTTTGTTACCTCTAAAGGTGAACACCATTTAGTTGATGCAGAATTGAATTCACAATAATATCCTTCTTAAAAGCGCATTTTGTTATTTTGGGTTTTGGTACTTTACATGCAGATTTACTTTAAAATACACCTTGTAAATAGCGAAATCATCAAAACTGTATCTTTTTTTTTGAAAGTTTTGTTAGAGTTTCCTCACCATTTACTTTTTCGATGGGGATGAAATTTCTCATAATACAATATTTACTGACTCTAACCCTAACACCTGATACGAGAAACTCAAGCATCAATAGCCGGTGAATCATTTTCTCCTTCCTAAAACCTTTGCATAAGAATTGATAAAAATCACAAAATAGTTACTGTGAAGTGATTTTTCTTTTATTTTTAGTCTTGCGATTTATTTTCATCACTTTTTAGAGCTTTGTAAAATGAATCTTATGAAGACCTAGAATGGGGCGACGCAAAAGTTGCTGGCCTTAGTATTTCTTGCATAATATTTTAATGAAAAGCGATTGCCGGAATATTTAACTTTTATTAAAAAATATATACATGAGGCAATATATAAGTAGTATGAAATACATATTCCGTTTCCTGTCTAGTACCCAAAAAAGTGGATCACATGTCTTACTAGGATTTAGACTAGATGTGCATACTAATCTTCTTGGAAATTCTGTGCCTGTTTTTATTAACTCTTAAACAAAAGTCTTTATTTTGGTATCATCATTAACATTTCTACTTACAACTATACAGGAATTAATCAAAGTTATGTACATTTAAAGAAAATTAAAAATTGTGTAATGAATAGGGTGTAGATAAGATGTCCGTAAAGGACTGCAGCGATGGTCTGCTGCCTCGGCGAAAGAGGATGGTGGGATCCACTGAGATTGGCCTTGTCTGAGGACGCGTGAATGCGCTGGCAGGCTAACATTACGATGTCGTGGGGCGGGTTCCTTTCCTCAGCGCAAGGATCCACTACAAAAAAATTTTGCATTCAAAAATTGAAAAGGGTCTAATGCCGATCGACTGGTGTCGAGGCCAAAGTAGCCTTCTTCTTCTTCGCAGCACTATAGCCCCTCTTGGGCCTACGCTTCTTGCAAACAGTGCCTCCACCTGTCTCGATCCATCGACCGCGTCCTTTAATTTCGAAATTCGACCGAGTCAGACATGCGTTTCCTCGGTTTCCCCTTTGGTCTCCGCCCTTCAGTTCTCCCAACGAATAACGTTTGGGGTATCCGTTGTTCGTCCATACGATTTATGTGTCCAGCCCATTGCAGCTTCCGCAGTCTTACAATCGTTGAAACCTCCGGCTCGTCGAAAATTTCGTACAACTCATGGTTGTATCAAATTCGCCATTGGTCCCCGTCTAGCTTAGCTCCGATTATTTGCCTCAGGACCCATCGCTCAAAGGCGTTCAATGTATTTGCGAATGCTTGGGATAGGGTCCATGTTTCACCTCCATAGCATAACACAGGTCTTATCACAGATTTGTATACTTGGAGCATTGTTGTCCTGTTTACGCAGCTGGTCTTCAAGATCGTCAAAACTGAATAAAATATTTTATTTACAAGCTGTATTCTTCGGCGTATTTCGTCTCTTTCATTACCTGTTTTTGTTATTTTGGCACCTAAATGCACAAATTCGCCAACCTTTTTGATACTGTATTCTCCAAGTGTGATATTTCCGCGACAGCGTCATGAGCTTTGCTTTATTTTCATTGATTTGAGGTCCTACTAGTTTTGCTTCGTTGTCGACTAACAGGAAGAGTTCTTTGGCAGTTGTTAATGACCGTGACAAAATGTTGATGTCATCCGCATATGCTTCTACTTGGCTGGATTTGAAGAGTAATGTAACTCGTGTATCAACTGGTAACTTTCTTATGACGTACTCCAGAGCGAAATTGAATAGCAATGGGGCCAGCCCATCTCCCTGTTTTAGTCCGATATTTGTGTCAAAGGCATCAGTGAGTTGGTTATTGATGCGGACTTGGGAGGTTGTCGACGTCATTGTCATTTTGGTAAGACGGACTAATTTGGCTGGGATGCCAAAGAAAAGCATTATTTGGTATAGTGCGTTACGATCAATACTGTCGTATATTTGCTTAACGTCAACGAAAATTTGGTGCACGTCTATGCTGAACTCCCAGCATTTTTCAAGTACCTGCTTGACTGTAAAATATTAGCCTATTGTCGATCTACCTGCTCTAAAACCACCTTGATACACCCCAATGATACTGTTCGCGTATGATCCGATTTTATTTTCTAAGATCTTTGAAAATGTTTTGTACGCCCAACAAAGTACTGATATGCTTCTATAATGTTCGCAGTGTAGCTTGTCACGTTTTTGTGGATAGGGAATATAATTGATTGGCTCCACTCTTTCGGCATATGTTCTTGTTGCCAAATGTACTGGATGACTTTGGGGATAGCTTTATGAACACTGCCGCCACAATATTTGATGAGCTCCACTGGAATCTCATCAATGCCCGGCGCTTTATTATTCTTTTGTTCTTTGATGATGGAACACAGTGTTGATGGGCCCAGCGGAGCCTTTTTGCAAACATCTAAAGAGTTTCTTGAAATATGACGCCCATCATTTCTTAATTTTGGTTTCACCAGCGATGATATTGCCGCTGTCACCACTACAGAGCGAGGTTTTGTGCTGATAACCACATTCTGGTTTTGTGCTGATAACCACGTTTTAGGCTTTTCACTTCTTTGTATGCTTGTCTTGTGTTGCTACTTGTTAAACTTACATCTAGACTTCTCAATTGGTTGTCATACTATTTTCTTTTCTTAGTTCTAATTATCTTATTCGCTACTCTTCTGAGATTTTCATAGTGTTCTCTCTTTGTCCTGGTTTTCCTACCTACATATTCTTTGTACGCCTGATTCTTTTTGTCTAACATATTCTGGCATTCATCATCGAACTAATCATTCCTCTTGCGCCGGGCTTAATGTCCGATCGTCTGTTCTGCCACGATCTTAATAACGGCTTTCACTTCCATCCAGAGCTCGTTGCTTGTCTTTAACGATGCGTCTGATAAGATAGGAGCCAGCTGGTTGTTGAGGGTCTCCGTAAAATTTATGGCTACAGACGCCGTTTGGTGCCTTTCGATGTCAAATTTTTGTAGCGGGCTAGTCTTCGCCGAATATCCCTAGGCATACGACATCGATAGATTAGTTTGATCCAGTAATGATCTGAGTTACAATTGGTTCCTCGGTATGTACGAACGTCAAGTATGCTCGAGGCCCAACGTTGTTGGATCAGAACATGATCGATCTGGTTTTGTGTGTTGCCATTCGGTGAAACCCAAGTCTTTTTGTGAATGGGTCCATGTGGGATGTAATTTGAACGTATGACTAGATTTCTGCTACATGCAAAGTCAATCAGGCGCTGGCCGTTGTCATTTGTTTCATCGTGGAGGCTATATCCTCCAGTCGTTCCCCGATGAGATATCTCATTGCCAACCTTAACTTAAAAATCGCCCAGAATAATTTTTATGTCGTTTGTAGGCAATGAGTCAACTAGTCTTTCCAGATGATTGTAGAACGATTCCTTCGTTTTTTCGTCCTCTTCTTCGGTCGGGTTTATCGACCAGATTTTGAAGAATTTCGCTTTTATACGGATGGCATACAACCGTTCGTTTATTGCCTTAAAATCAATAGGGTGCGATTTGAACTCTCTATCCACAATGAAGGCCACTCCGAATTCTCGTTTTCCAGTAGGCTTTCCACTTTTGAATATTGTGTGCGATCTTATGTCTTAAATATCATTGCCAGTCCAATTCGTTTTCAGGATTGCCAGTATTTTCAATTTATAGTGATTGGCCTGTTATAAAAGGTCCTTAACAGCGCCAGGGTAATTGTGTGGTCTGACATTCCAGGATCCAATGCCATAGTCCTTTTTTTCTTTGCGAGGTCGTTGCCGTGAGTCCAATCCATTCCGAGGCCTATCTGCAGGTTTCGAAACATTTAAAGTTTTTCCAGGGACGGGGACGTAGCCCGTCGCCCAACCTCCATTCCGGCGGTGTGGTTATTACGTGATTCCGTTATCAGGCACGGAAGATTCGCCTTAACCCTCTTACGTCCCCACAAAGGAGGTGTAAGCAGGGTTTAGTAGCAGAGCTGTAGACGTTTTTACAGTTAATAGCATTTCTCGGCATTTAATGTCCCATTATTCGGGAACCAGTAGACCCAATGTGTGACCCCGAGAGCATTTACTACCATTTAATTGCGGGTTTGGGATGAGGAATCATGGAAGCTGTACGATGGGGTAACCTTTCTCGAACGGGCTTGGGACCGTCTACGGTGGAGTTCGAGGTAACCTACTAAGGGTTGAAAATGTTTATAGCCAGTAACAAACCGGACCGGAAGAAAACATACGGACTTAAGAGCAGATTTCGTCGTTACCGACGCTACTTATGGCCCCCAAATAAAAGTGGGGCATCCAGGTGGAAGCGGTGCCCCCTCGTGCCCTCCCAACTGGATCAACATCCAAATGTAGACGTGGCCATATATTTCTCATTTAAATGAAAAACTCAAATAAACATAATTTTATGAAGTTTTCCATTAAATGAGAAATATAAACGTGGCTCATTTACATTATAGTCTTATGTGATGCAATCACATGACACTATTCCATAAAAGGGCACGCGAGTGGAAGGCCACTCTACCCGGGCAAGAGCCCCAGTAATGCATAAAAAAGGGAGAGCTCACCCGATGGCTAGCACATTATAGTGGAGGGGCCGGCCATCGTTTCGGGTTCCATAAACGGTCAGTTTCTCAGCGAAAGGAAAGACCGAATGTAGTTCTTTAATTACACATTAATTTCTGGTGATGTAGTGATGCGTGAAAGCTCAAATTTCATTAATTTGACAAATGAGGCATATATATATATATATATATATATATATATATATATATATATATATATATATATATATATATTTTAATTGGTAAATTTTAAAACGCGCACGTGGTAACGGAAATCATACAAATTAAAAAGTTTTTCTTTTGAATTTTCTTCTCTGCCTCGACTTGCGACTAATTTTTGATCGAGTAGCATAAAGGCTACAAAATACGCAAACACAGCGAAAGGACATTAACTTGTCGTCTACGGTGGCACTGAATCATTTTCTAAGCTGTTGGGAGCCCCTCAGCTAGACAACGAACTTACGCGAGCCTCGCTTATGATTCAAAGTTTTACTTTCGGTGAAAATTCAGAAGAAATTGTTGGTGGCGTTTCCCTATTGAATTCGTGAAAACCCCAGCACGAAACACATTAAACCTTTTCGACGCGTATGGATCTGTACAAATGACGCGCGATTCAAAAATGTTAAAATTCGAGCTTTGAATTTCTTCGCTAGAATCCAGACAATTCACTTCCACGAGCAGGCACAACTGAAACTGTTTTCTATTGGCTTTCCCGTTTAGTTTCTACCATTTCGATGCAGATTCTCATACAATTTTGGTACGTTTCCAATTTCAGTTACGATAAAAAGCACAAAAATGACTCTTTTGAGCCATCTTCAGCGTCTGATACTGGAGATGGCCCAAAGAAGACGAAACGCGTCTGCTCAATCAAGTAGGTAAGGCCCGACGGCTTTTCAAGAAAAATGAGATATTATCATTTCAATGTGTTTGGAATTAAAATGGCAACACTACCGATGTCAAGGTTCTCGGTTGTTTTGAACATTGGGCCAGATCAGGTATAGTCGTAAACAAGATTTCGACTTATTTCAACATTCAGGTTAGCTGAACCCTGTCAGAGGTCTACATGGTCCAACATTGCACCCATACTCACTTTCTATACGATACACATTTTTTCAAACAATATGTATCGCTGAGTCCATTTTATTGTAAGCCGTCGACAAAAGAACACGACTAACATACATGCGATGTGCGTCCTGACTAGTTTCATCTTGAAAGTAAGAACGCATTTCCAATCTCCCATCTGAGATATTTCCCCTTGAGCTATCGATAGATGAATGCTTGCCTTGAGACTTAGGATAGGTACGCATCTGCTGCAGTGCATGCGGCTAGGTCGTTAGAAAATTTTTAGGACTCATGCGTTTTGCTTTCTTCCTCTTGACTTCGCGCCCTTCCCATCTAAGAAAACTGGATTTACCTTTTAAGGATGGCAACAAGCTGAAGCGGATGACATCGCCCATTTAGAAACAAGAAATGGAGAGGCTGTTCGCAAGACAGCTCCCTGACAACTATTCCTCCGGCAGATAGAGCACAATTCGTAGCAAAAAGTACAAGACGGTTGGCGGAAAAAGTATTCATATTCTTTACAAAATATAAATGCGTCGTGGTTGCATTGTCGAAATGGGCAGACGTTAAAGGTGCGTTTGTCGCCAAAGTCTAACATATTTTTATTTATAAACGTACCAGATGTGACAATTAAGTGATGAGACTGATTTTATTGCCGCGCTTGTAGTAAACCTGCAACCTTGAAATTCCCTTCCCCGGCACTCATCCTCTCCATTGATATATTTATCATTGCTCTAGCTTGTTTAATTCGCCTGCTGTGTTGTATTGAGTAGATGTGTGTTGGTGGTGCTTGTCACGAAAAAGGAGAAATGAAATCAAGAGCAACGCGTCGGGATAAAATTTTGTGCCAGATTGGGCGAAACAGCTTCGAAAACGTACGCTAAAAGTGCATGGTGACAGTACTTTTAGTCGTGCCCAAGTGTTTCGATGGCATAAAGAGTTAAAGGAGGGGCGTGAAAGCGAGGAGTTGAAAATAATGATTATTGCCTTTTTTGATAGCCGTGGCATCGTCCACGAAGAATTCGTTCCATCGGAGCAAACCGTAAATCAAGTCTACTACTGCCAAGTACTCGAAAGATTGCGAAAACGAGTCAAAAGGGTGTGCTCAGACATCGCTCGTAACTGGAACCGTCATCACGACAACACGCTGTGCCACACCGATCTCAGCGTGTCCCAGTATTTGGCCTCCAAAGGATCGTCGTGTTGCAACAGCCGCCTTATTCGCCCGATATGTCACCCTGTGACTTTTTTTTGTTCCCTAGAAAGGAACCCATTAGTCAAAGGAACCCATTTTGAGCCGATTATGGACATCCAGGCGGCCGTGACGAGGGTACTCGCGGACATCCCAATCGAAGCGATCCAGAAATGTAACGAAGCATAGAAAACGCGCTTGAATCGTTGTACAGCTGCCCAAGGGGACTACTTTAAAGGAGATGGCAGAGTTGTAGAATAGTTTTCAAATATACGGTTTTCGTGGAATTAGTCTCATTACTTAATTGTCACACCTTGTTTATTTAATTAAGAAACTTAAAAGTTTCATTTGTAATGTTGTCTATCAATTTTGACCTTGCGGCTCAAGGGTAAGGACTGGGTTGTCCAAATTATTTAATAGCCGGAGCAGTTCATATGATTTACCGTGGCAATTCATATACTGTCTAAACAAGGCAAAGTAAGGTGAGATCTCAGTAGTGGTCTGTTACGAAGAAAGCAGGGCACAAGTGAAAGTGGATATTCTGTGGTTCTGATCCTTCTGGTTTAACGTTATATCAGGACGAATAGTGGCTAAAAATTTAGCCGTTCAGAAACATTGGCTTGTGGCGAATAAATGGCGGTTCGCTGGTGTGTGATACAATACCTGCCCATCAGTTCACGAAACTTAATGGATTTGAACTGTACTCCATTATCGAATACCACATGCTCCGATACTCAGAAAATATGGAAGACGTGTTTCTCTAAGAAGCTCATAATCAGAATTGTATGCAAATTCCGGATCAGTTGTATGATCGGGAATTTTGATAATTGGTCGAGGACTACGACAGCTACGATGTGTCTAGACGTTAATCTAGGATAAGCACCGATTAGATCGATATACAAGTGCTGGAATACGCGATCGGGTATTTCAAATTTGCCTATGGGCGATTGCAGAACAGCATTCGGAGCCTTGTTCACTTACAGGTTTCACGGGCAGTCACGTACGTCGTCACTTGTTGAGCCATTTTTGGCCAAAAGAAGCAGGTTTTTAGGTGGCTAAACGTTCGGTTGTTACCACCATGTGCACTCAACGGATAGCCGTGAGCTCATCTGATCAGGTCAAAGATCAGGTCCTCAGGCACTTACAATATTCACTGTCTCAAGTTGAGTGTCTCGTGGGCTTGTCACAAATCCATCGATTAACTCCAAGTCGGTTAGCTGGGGTTGTTGACTCTGGATGGCGTCTGTCAGCTGAACGTATTTTTTCAAGTTAAAGGTGAAATGTTTGAGGTCTTCCACAAGGGAACTGTCCCAGTCTTGTGCCAACTCAATTAATATAATTTCATTATTTATCTAACTTAGTCGTTGAAGAAGACCCGACGATAACGGTCAAAAATCGATTCTGACAAAATAAAAAAACCCGCAAAATTCAAAGGAAGACCTTTTTAGCGATTTGTAAAATAATTTTACAATCACCTACTAAAATTGCGTCCTGTCTGTCCGTCCGTCCGTGTGTCACAGCACTTTTTCTCGCAAACTACCTGAGCTAGAAACATAAAGTTTTGTAAGCAGGTGTAAAGTGGTGCTCTCTTCAAAATTGACCAACAACAAAAATTTTATAAGGTATTTAAGGGGGTCTCCCCATATAGGGGAGTGGCCCACGAAAAAAAAAATTTCATCAGAGGTAGCCGATATGGGTATCAAATGAAAGCTCTTGATGAGAAATTTTCAAAACAGGTCTTAATTTGACACTTTTTGCTTCGAAGGGTGCACAGGGAGGGGAAATACACGAAAAATTTGTATGGTCGCATAATTATGTACGAAGCATTGATACCAACCGCATAAACCTAGGAATTAGTGCAATTGCTGCTGCCGCTTCTAATCTTAGCTGTTGATTGGCGTCTAGGGTGTGCTAAGGTGGCAACCAAGTCGGGTGAATTACTGGTGAATAGTACCGGAGTCAATTTAAATCGACAAACAAACTCTACACCTAGATAAAGACTTTTTGTCAGCTGTTGTATAGTATCAAAATCCAGAAATTTGGTTGTAACCTGAAAGGTGGCATCAGTTGTGTGTTTACCTACAATGGAGTGACGAGCTCCGTCCACCGTGCTTAAACATGCAGTAAAATACTAGGTTTGATCCATATCGTTTTTTAAGACTCTTCTTGCAAAGTTGGCTGCTATGCAGTTGACGCTGGTGCCAGTGTCTATTGAGCCTTCCATCCAATTTTTCAAGATCTATACTGACGCATATGGGTGGACGTCCATCTTTCAATAATTCATGTATCTTGATCGCCCGCAACATCATTCTCGACTACCTCACCTTTCTTCAGCAGCTCGGCATCCAACGAGTTGCTCGCTTTCCTCTGGTATACTGTACGAATGCAATCTCGTTGCAAAAATGCGTTGACATATTACTAGATAATCCCTCCGAGAAACATGATGCGGTTTCTTATACCACGGAACATGTAGATTATTTTCTGCCATCGGTAGTACTTTGCGCTGGTGGCGGAATTTCGAGACAGTTGTGTTTGCAGATGTCGAAGTTGGAGATTTTTCATGGGTCTAGCTCAGTTCGACTTTTTTCCGGGAAGGTTTCTTGAGGGCTGGTGTTGAAGTCTCGCCCTCCAAAATAACTTTGAGTACCTCCTATTAATCTGGGCACTTATTGTCAAACTTTTTATCCAGCCTACAATCTAAATAATCTGGAGGATATGCATCCACCTTCCCGCATAGTTTCCTGTGAAATCTAAGGCAAAGCAGATAGAAAAGTAAGTTTGATGAAAAATGTGTTACCCTCCGCGTGAGAGTTCTCTTGGCTAGGGGCCTCGGACCCGGTTTGCCATCGGAGACGCTCGTAGGAGGCGCCGCTCGTTTATTCCCTGGTCCCAAGTAGCTGCCAAGCAAGAAACGCGGCCATTGAACACCCCTCACACAGCTGGAAACAAGTCCTACTATTTTTACCTAGTAAGGAAGAATTAGTCAAAGCTGGGGCGATCACTTTGCACTTTTTCACAGGTATCAGTTTGCCCGACGTAACAAGCACGGGAAACCTGAGCTGAAATCTGTAAACACAACCAAGCCAGGTGTACAATCCACTCCTGAATAAATAATTCATTAATAAAATACACGATTTCAAATAAGAACACCATTCGTAAATTAAGATAGGAATTTTAGTCAACCACCAAAAGCTCGATATAATTACAAAATCTTGCCTTACGTTTTCTTTGGGAAAATAAGATATGAAGTCTAGTCCTCTAGCAAAAGCTCGATATAAATACAAATTTTTAACTTGCGTCTACTGCTCCTATTTCGGGGCCCCCAAAATAACTCAAGTCGTGAAGTTCTCCTTCCAGCGCGCTACTTGTTGAACTTATACCGCCAATCTTTCCTGTCCCTGATGATCGCTGTCGCTGTTGTAAAGTACGTAGCTCTGTCGCTGTTGTAATTTCTTTCTTCGTTGAACTCCAGGCTACATTTTCTTGTCGCTCGTCGCACATGATCCTCAGCCGTCGATCCTTACCCACCAAAAGAGACCGGCTCTTTGTCTCCAGGTTCCTCATCAGCTCGGTTTCAACCGGCGAGCCGTTAATTTTTCTTCGGGGCGATTCAACGTTCAATTGCGATGCTGGCTTGCATCAGCGATCCCCCAATTGGTTTTCATCGGGCAATTGATATCCGAATTTCCCTTCATGTAGTACATTCACCCATCAGGTGTAAATGCCAAGGTGACAGACACTCTGTCAGTATTGTGTTGTGAAAATGTTTATTTATTTATTTATTGAAGAACCATCATTCTCGTACAGAGAACATAATTCAGCTCGTAAGTATTCATGCACCGGATAAGTAATTGTAATATTTTAAGGGTTTTTTTTTGTTTTCAAATCGTTCCTTGTTCGTTGGTTGCTCACGAAGGAAATTTGGTATCGTACTTCCAGTTAAATCATCTTGGCTAGACTCAAAATCACCACCTTGAGTTTCGACTTCCATCCATTCATTTTCAAATTCCATGAGGTTACAAAGTGGTGGTGAGTACTCTTTAAAAGTATCTTGAATTGCAATGAAATATTAATAAAATCCCGGTATGACGGGCTTATCCCAATTTCCTGATACGTGGCAAGTCATACGCTCTTTTCTCATTGTTTCCAAAACCATTAATGGTTTACACCCATCTAACCGATTTTTCAGGCAATTTAATGCATCCCATGATACGAATGTACATGTTGGTAGGCTTTGAGTTGGTGTTATGAATCCTACACCAGTGGTTGGATGTTTCCTTGCATCAAAAATTTCCAGCAATGTTGCATTTGGTTTCAACTTTATTTCTCCGAGGAATGTTTCATCCATACCATCATTTGTCTTGAGGTCTTGATGTAATGCTATTCCTGTAGCCTCTGTTGCTGGCGGAACTCGTCCTCGTTCTAGTGCTCTCGATCCGAGTCGTGTAATAAAACTTGATGAATTATAAGAACGTGCTTTGTTTATTCTATGGATTATATGCTGATTGGGAGGTTGTCCGGATAGAACGCTGGTACTATGACGACGTTTTGTCAGATGCGATTGTTGCGTTATCGGGTTTCCCATGCATATAGAAAGCCTTTCCTTATTACACTGTAAACGTTTTATTTTATTCAAATATGTTTCGACAAACTTTAAGAATTCATCAATTTGTTGCTTGGGTTTAACATCGTTAACAAATTCAGTGTAAATATCACAACGAGAAGAGGCAAGAATTTTTTTTTTGTCGCAGGATGCTCGTTTGGTAGTAAATACATACGATATCTCCAATATTTTAAACTCACCATTAAAGTATAATCTGTATCATCCCTGGTGCAGATTTAATGATCCATTTAATTCTAATTTTAATTTTCTAGCTGCTCAGTAGTAAAATTAACTCCTTAAATTCCATATGTGTCATATTGTGGTGCTTGGAATCTGTATCTATAATCTACATTTATTGGAGGATATGGATGCCTTGGCTGACATCCTGTTACGGTTATAACTGATCCACTCAGCGATATTTTGTGAACAATTCGCCCCATGGATAGCAAATATTCCTTTGACGGTTCACTTGGTCGTATCATTTTCAACAAAGAACTTTGTTTTGCTTTTGCACACCACAACACGATGCTTCAGGTGGACTGGCACTACCTTTATCTTCCAACACGATCAATTGGAATCCTTGTGCTAAGCATGCTGAAACAATTTCCTTATAGTACGTTTCCATCTGCGCTAAATCTTGTAGATTTCGAAATCTACTTTGAAATCATGCGGATTTCCCATATAAAAATTCCAATCTGAGATTTGAGCAAAATCCAAGATTTCAACCAAATCTACATTAAATCTCATTGTTGCATATGGCATTACTGCGAAGAATCTTAATTCAGCAGAAAATGTCAGCTGATATAACAATATTGACAGTTGAAACGACAAACGTTATGTCATTGCATTGAGTAAGTGTCATTGAAAATGTCTAAACGAAAAATAAAAACAATGTGGACAGACGCGCAAGTGGAATTATTGGTAGATATGTGGAGATGTAGGATTTCTGATCTGCGTGGTCAGAAGCGGAATAGCCATATCTTCGCAGAAATGGCTGCCGATTAAAAAAAAAGTGGACACAATTTTGCGGCTGAAGAGGTTCGTGTAAAAATACACAATCTCACAAACCGATACAGGTAAACTTTTTGAAATTTGTTTACATTATTATGATTTCATGTATCTTTGAATTTCCAGAATCGAAAAAAAGAAAGTCGGTCCTTCAGGTGGATCGCCTTCGGTTTGGAGATTATACGACAGCACCCATCAAATCATTGGTGGTTTTAAAGTAAACGAAAACTCTCACTTGGTAGAAGAAAGCATAGGTATACATAAAATATAGTAGTTTTAACAAAAATTCGAGTGTAAATATTAATTTTCAGAATCGATATCGTATTCTGCTTCGCCGTCTGCATCCACTGGTCGGGAAGACTCGTTGAGTTCTTCTGCAGGGACGATTGAGGTGCTTGAAGAGGAAATCCCTATATCTGAAAAGAAGCAAAGGACCAATTTAAATACATTCCAGAAAGCGATATTGAAGGAGTTCAAAGAAACAAGTCAAAAAATAGACAACGAAATCAATAGAATTAAGAAGGTGGAAGAGCAGATTCTACGTTTGGAAACAAGACTGGTAGAAGCGGAAGAAGCGAGGAATGAGCTTATCAAGCAGTTGCTCCGTACTGAACAATAATTTACTTTTACATTTATTTGATAAATTTTATATTTAATGTTAATTTTTTCATTTCTTGGAAGAAATTTTATGTTTTAAATTAAAATATTTTCTTATTCGCGTTCAAAATATGTGATTATTATTTCAATAAAGTACTTACTGATGTATTCACTTAGCGCTTTTCGAATGGTCTCGGCTACTCTGTCGTTGTCTCATGCCCTATTTTCTGTTTGTGGCTGCTCTCTGCTCCGTGATTTGTCTGAATTTTTCATCTCTTCAAGCCAACGGTTGTTTATATTGTCATTTCTGTCATTGAGGAAATTGATGAGAGCGCAACATGCCTTGATTATTAGAGGTGCGTTGTTTAAACTATTGTCGATGCCTTTCCCAATACGGCGGAAGCGAGCCTTCAAATGGCCGAATGCGTTTTCTACTACTCGACGACATTTCGACAAGGTGTAATTAAATGTTTTTTCACGGGGATTGGCCTCCACGTTAAATGGATACGGCTTCATGAGATTTGTCGTAAATTTGAAGGCAGAATCTCCTATGATATACACCGGAACATCGACATTACTTAACGTTTTGGACATATCTCGCATTAAAGAATTGTCTAATTCCAACTTCAGCGCAGACGTCTCATATATACTGGAATCATTACAACGACCAGGCGATCCTACGTTGATGTAAAGGAATCGATATCTATAGAAGATAGAGAAACTTACTTATATTATGACTGGTTACTATTCAAGCATTCCATACCTATAATCTACTAATGCTAGTAGAACTGTAGAGTACCACCCCTTATAATTGTGGTAGTCTAAAGCATCGGCAGCATGCGGTTTAATTTCAATGTGAGTGCCATCTGAAATCAATTTTCTTGAGTAAATATTATTTATATATCACAGTAAGTAGCTTACCTATGGCTCCAAAGCATTGTAGAAGACCTAGTTCTCTGAAGCCTTCTACATTTTCGTCTAGTTTTTCCCTAGTTAAGGGGAATACATTGAGATATTTATTCCGTAGAACCTCCCACAATTCATTACAGAATTCTATTACAATTTTGCAAACTGTCGACTTACTAACGCCGAACAAGTTTCCAACAGTGCGATATTCTGCTGATGATCCAAGCGCATATAAGGATATCGCAACTCTTTTCTTTAAATCGATGCACTTCCTGAATTTGGTATCCTTTTTTGAAATGGATTTAACCTCTTCGCATAGAGCTTCGAAGGATTCCCTGGTCATCCGGAAATTTTCTTTGAAATATACAGAGTCATTTTGCTGAACATCATGTTCCCAAAATGATTTTGAGCGCACCTAAACAGAATATTTGATATTTAATAAGTTAACAAAACATAACATAACATCTTACCAAAGTCCACAATTTTGGGGCTGCTCTCCTGTCGGAAATACAACTTATGAGCTGGATTTGATTACTGCGCAGCAGCAGAAGCTTTTTTAACATATGTTGATTTCTTAGTTTTTTCAACTTTTTAACTTTAGAGGATAGCAACAAAATTTTCTTCAGCGCACTCATCTTTCTACTCATCGTAATCAATTTAAACTATAAACCGAACCAAAAATTTAACTGTCAAATTGTCTAAACTAAATCTTATAAGCACATCTAGATGGAAACACTTTTGAATCTTCTTATCGAAATTTTGTAAGCACATGTAGATGGAAACGTGCTATTAAACACTTCATTAATAGTTAGCGGGTTCCGATACACAGCTCGGCTGTTGGTACAATCCAAATTTTCATCATTCGGCAAAGGAGTATAATCTGACACCATATAATCATTGTGCATTGAACGTATGTCAGGAAAGTAATCCGTTATTATTGGAAAACATGTGCGAATGGTCAACAATTTCCAACAGCTACCCGTGATCTACAGCAATTTTAACATATTCAACCATTTCTTACGGCTTTTTAAGAGTATGTGTATTATCAATTA
This sequence comes from Odontomyia ornata, assembly GCA_963969285.1. Lineage (NCBI taxonomy): Eukaryota > Metazoa > Arthropoda > Insecta > Diptera > Stratiomyidae > Odontomyia > Odontomyia ornata. The sequence goes on along the minus strand of OZ017738.1, from coordinate 467,549,405 downwards.
TCAATGGATTCCATCCATTCAGACTCTACTCTTAACCTATTCCCTAATTGATTACCCAATTTTATTTAATTATCTTTTTTTGTTTAGTGTAATCATTTGGTTCTTTTTTATGTTTTTGTTTATTTGTACTTTGGTTCGGGCGGTATCTTGACGACCGCATGGAAGAGTGCAAAGGGTACCCGTGACAAACGTGGGGCATGCAAATTTTTCAGGAAATGTAGCATTTTTGCCAGGTCGTAACACGTAGATAGTGACGCGACTAACAC